>CAUYUJ010002427.1:63742-89880 GCA_963575745.1 Prorocentrum cordatum
AGTCGGGCCTGTCCCTCTACAGGAGGAATGTCCAAACATATGTTTCAAAACATCGTATGGGGACGATCTCTTTTTGACAATGTTTTAACATCTGGGAGGTATTTTGGGGGGTAGTTCTAGTTTTTCGTATAAGATCCCCCTGTAGGGGGACACGCCAGGCTCCAGTGTAGGCGCCCAAGATAGGTGCTGCTTTTGGGTATTTCTCTTGGCGGGCCCACTGTTTGCACGCGGGCGGCCTCAGGCCACTCTCTTGCCGAGGCCTCTTCCTGCCCTGTTGCGCCGCAAGGATGGGCTCGAGTTGTCGAGCAGACACTACCGCCTTCGTGTCCGTGCCTTCCTTCAGCGGCCTCCGTCCCTCGTGGCGTGGATGTGGCTGGCCACCCAGGCGCTGCTGGTGGCAGCGCGGGTCACAACCGCGCACTCTGTTGGTGAGATCACGCGCCACCGCCGTGTTTGCTCCTCCTCCTCCTCCTCCTCCTCCTCCTCCTCCTCCTCCTCCTCCTCCCTTCCTCTCCCCCCTTCGCAAACGATCGCATGCTCTAGCGTCGCCCTAGGTGGGCTGTCGCCCCGCTTGCCCACGCAGAAAAAACTGCGCCGAGTCGCGGTGGCCGCCACGCGCCGTGCGGAGACGCTCGGGGGATGCATCGTGTGGGTGGCTGGTGAGCCGGACGGGTCAGCCGCAGGGCTCCCTTCGCGCTCCCTGTCGGACCGAGGCGGCGGCGGTGCGTCACCGATGTTATATTCGAGAGTCCAGCCATTCTCCTCCTCGTCCTCCTCCTCCTACTCCTCCTTCTCTTTCTCTTCCTCCTCCACCTGCTCGTCTTCAATGCGTTGTAGTGTCTTACCTCGGCGAGCCTGTTCTGAGCGGGATGCCGAGAGGTCTCTCGGGCATGGTCGGTTGCAGGTGGCTCCGCTGTCGCATTCAATCGCGGGCTTTTGCAGGTCTTTGGGTCATTCGGTTCCCGTCAGCCAGTACTTGGCACTGTGGCTTAATAGGTTTTTGTAATACAGAGGTGCATGTCTTTGACGATCGGCTTCGGGCCATCCCGCCCTGGGCATGATATCTTGGCATGCTGACGCGTTTCTCCCCCCTCGGTTCTTCCTTCCGCCACCTTCTTTTTCTTCTTGTCATCCTCCCTCCCTCCTCCCTCGTGCCGCAACTGCATGGTCGATGTGTGGTTCAGGCCACGGTTCATAGCATGGTTTGCCTATGACAGGTCGGCTTGTGCGGTGTTCCCGGTTTGCTTGTTGTTTCGCAATGTGGTTATGTCACTCTTGATGTTTTTTCGTGTAGAGGCATAGTCTTGCCGTATGATCGACATCTATCGCAACGCTTTTATCATGGCACAGCCATCGCTGTCGCATTGTAACAAGAATCAGGGAGGAAGGAAGGTGAGGGTGGCGCTGGCATCCCTTGCCAAGCCTCAGTTAAATCCAATCGGGGTTCGAGCGGCTTCCAGACTCTGGACTCCTTATCTCCAATAGTTTCTTATTCAATGCCCTCACCATAGGTTCGTGTCTCGCCCGTTCAGGGACATCAGTTGGGGGGACAGGATTAGGAGGGGAAATTCTGGGTTCGAGGCTCGAGGTGTTCGGACGCTTTTGTCGGTTCTCGACATTGTTTGGACGGCGACGGCGACGATGACGACGACGACGAGGAGGAGGATGACGACAACGACGACGACGGCGACGCGTTCTGAGAAGGCCAACGGTGACGACGACGACGACGACGACGACGACGACGACGACGACGACGACGACGACGACGACGACGACGGCGACGCGTTCTGAGAAGGCCGACGGTGACGACGACGACGACGACAACTGCGACGCGTTCTGAGAAGGCCGACGGTGACGACGACGACGACCACCACCACCACTACCACCACCACGTCGGCATGGAGGTGATGAAGACGACGGCGACGGCGGCAACGCCGACGCCGACGCCGACGCCGACGCCGACGCCGACGCCGACGACGACGACGCCGCCGCCGCCGCCGACGCCGACGCCGACGACGACCACGATCACGACGACGACGTCGTCGACGACGACGTCGACGACGACGACGACGACGTCGACGACGTCGACGACGATGACGACGACGACGACGCTGACGACGACGACGACGCTGACGACGACGCTGACGACGACGGGCGCCCTCCTCCGAGGACGGCCGCGTGAAGATGATGCCGCCCCTGCGCCTGGGGCGCGCGGGCCCGAAGCAGGGAGCCCGGCGGCGATAAAACACGGGAGGCCGTGCGGCATCGCTCGGACGTGTGCATTGCTCCTGGCGAGGACCATCGAATCGAGGAGCATCCTTGATCGTCTGGCGAGAACGCCACGCACGACACCGAACAAAAACACGGGGAGTGGACGTCCGAGCGATGGCCAGAGGCCGTGCTGGCTCCCGGGGGGGGAGGCGGGAGGAGGAGGAGGAGGAGGAGGGAGGCCGCGGAGAGGCGGCGGCGCGAGCGGAGGGGGAGGGGGGGGAGGCGGGCGAGGACGAGGAGGGGGAGGAGGAGGAGGAGGAGGAGGAGGGGGAGGAGGAGGAGGAGGAGGAGGAGGAGGAGGAGGAGGCGGCAATGGAGGCGGACGAGGACGAGGACGAGGAGGAGGAGGAGGAGGAGGAGGAGGAGGAGGCGGAGGGGGACGACTGCGCCCCCGGAGGAGGGAAGGGGTGCGAACGGGGATCCCTCCTCGTCCCTTCCGTCCACACCTCCTTCCCTTCTACAGTCGCACAATATGAATACTATTCTCCTCACTCCCCTGATGACGTCCGGAAGGCATCCGGCCCCCCTCCGCGCATTGTTTTTTACACCGGATTGCCAGGAAATAGGTTTTCGTTGGGTTTGTCGTTCATAATGTTGCTCCCGCTGAAGCGCTGGCCCCATTTCTGCGCCTCTGGTTGTTCCAAATTGTGCTCCCGCTGCAGCGTGGACGTTTTGGGTCCTTTCCCCGAATCCAGAAAATGGCCCACCGAAAAAACCATTGAAACTGATTACACCTTCGGTATCGAGTCGTTGATTTTTTATTGGCCGCAGAACCCCCGACCTTGGGGCGTCGTCGTTTTCGGGAAGTATCACGCGGCAGTCCCGGTTCTGCTTTAAGAACACGAGGCTGAAAGAAGAGCCAGCGGATGTTCTCCATCAGCCCCGCCTTGTGTGGAGCTTTCGGGGAGCCCCAGGAGCTAGACATGAAGCCACGACTCCAGGCAGGCCCAGACCTCTCGAATACGATCCACTGACCCTCCAAGGAACCTGGCGCCATGCCATGACATGTTGTGCGGCGTTGTGTTCTGCGCCGCTGTGCGATGCCATACTTTGCGTTGCAATGCTTTGTGATGCAATGCTTCACTTCGCAATGCCACGCCATTATGGCATGCTACGCTCTGCTGTGCTCTTCTACGCCATGCCATGCCGAGCTCTACCATGCATCGCGTACCCTCTCGCGACCAACCATTGCCCTGCTCGACATTCGACTGTGCGAATAGATAGGCTATCTACGCCATGGTCAGGGATGGGAGGGAGGGGTAGGACGTCAGATTTGACGCGGGCGCACCTAGCTTGCCTCATCCCCGTCCCTTCTCCTCCTCCTCCTCCTCCTCCTCCTCTTCCTCCACCTCGGTATCCTCATCCTCCTCGTTATCCTTCTCCCCCTCGTCCCCCCTCCTTCTCCCCCCTCCCCTTTCCTGCTCGTCCTCCTCTTTGTTATGCTCCGCGCCCTCCCCTTCCTCATTATCCTCCTCCCCCTCCCCCTCCTCCTCCTGTTCCTCCTCCTCCTCCTCCTCCTCCTCCTCCTCCTCCTCCTCTTCCCCTTCCCCTTCCCCCTCCTCCTCCTCCTCCTCCTCCTCCTCATCTTCCTCTCTCCTTTTTCCTCCTCTCTTATCTGCATCATCCTCTTTCTATACCCTCCTTGGGGGTCCGGAGGCTGGAGGACCACACTGGAGCCAGAGGGCCCCCTTCTGTGCCCACTCGGCCACCCGAGGGGGCAGCCAATCGGGATCCGATCCCATACCGGCTGGTGGGGATCGAGCCCGCCCAGCCGCCGGGTGGGCTCGATTCTGGGTCTCGTGTATCTCAGGAGGGAAAGAAACACACAGACACAATCAATTGTCGATGCCCCTGAAAATATGGGAAAATATGGGAAGTGGGGGGAAGACAAGGACCCCCAAAATATTTGAAAATATGGGGAATATTTATTTGTGTGTACTTATTTGTGTGTTCTGGGGCCCCTTCATTATCACCACCCACCGAACCACCCAAGCCCAGACGTGATCGCGTCGTACAAAAAACACAGCTGTGTTTTTTATTGCCCTAGGACGGGAGGTTCTTGGCCAAGTTCGGCTCCAGGGGGCCCTCGCCGGGCTTCGGGACCATCAGATAACGGCGGAAGGCTTCAATTTGCCCTCCATCCCCGGGGGGGGGGGGGCGTCGGGGAACGTTGGAAACGCATCTGTGGAACCCGTCCCCCCACCCAAACCCGAAATGGATGGGGGTCGTCGGGTTAGGTTGGGGTGGTCTGGTGTAGGTGGCCAGTTCCGCGTTCCGTCCGGATCTCTTGGGTTGGCGCTGGAGCCCACGCCCCGCACCCCCGGGGCGGCGCGTCTGGCGCGTCCCCTGGCGCGCTCTCTGGGCGCCCGACGGAGCAAGTCGGGCGAGGCCGTCGAGCCAGGATATCAGTGCGCTTTGGCATCGCTGGGGCGTGTGCACCGTTTCCTCGGCGAGGACCACTTGTGTCGGTAGCAAATCGTGGGAGGCTGGTATACATTCTCACTTCCGCCTTTGGCGTCGACTTGCGTTGATGAGCGTCTGGGAGTCGATGAGGCAGCGCCGATTTCGCGTCGGCTAGCGTCGATCAGCGTCGATTCAGCGTCGGTCAGCGTTGATCTAGCGTCGATCAGCTTCGATTCGCAAGAGCCGACAAGATGCCATGTGAGGCTCCCATGGGTTGCCACCGAACATTGACGAGCATCTTGGATCATTTTCGGACCATGGTCGCACGACATCGAAACATACACGGGAAAGTGACGTCCCAGGCGATGGCAAGTGAGGCGCCCAACAGTCAGCGATTATGCTGCCGAGTGCCCCTCTGGAGGAGTGAAGAACCACCGCATCGCCCCCGCGGGGAAGGGGGCGTTCAGCCACCTCGTCAGCAGCGATTCCGACATCGTGGTGAACAAGGGGGTGTGGAACCACCTCGTCGTGTACAACCCCAACCGCTTCTTCTTCCCCTTCTTCCTCTGAGCACGGGGGGCGCGCCGGCTGCAGCGCAGATGCCCACTCCGTCTTCAGGCCCTTGCCAGACGAGGCAGACTCGTGGCGCCCTCGGCGGCACACATTTTCTGCTCCCTCTCCAGGCACTTCCCGGGATTTCAAGCGGCCAGCGGGGGTCCTCGCCTCACGGAAAAAAAAGTAGACAGACGTGTGCAACCGGTCAGTGAATCGGTGCCCAGTCCTGCGCAGCCGTGGATAGGAGGGACGAGCGCGAGTGCGGTGCGCGTGCGCGTGTCCATCCTCAGCATCCGCCCCCAGTTTCCATCCCAAGGGTCCATCCCCAGAATCCATCCCCTAGTGTCCATCCCCAGTGTCCATCCATGTGTCCATCCCCTCGTCCATCCTCAGTGTCCATCGCCAGTGTCCGTCCCAGAAGCGGACCATCTTGAACCACGAACGCACGCCCAGGGAAAAGATAGCCCCGTTCGTGCAACACCCCTCTCTCTGATGGTACGCCTCGGCATTTTTCTGTTTTTGTGTCAGCTTGCGTCCAACATGCGCCTGTAGGGAGACATGCCCGACCTAACTGTAGGTTGGACTCCGCGAAACTTTGGAATTCTACGGACTCATCTCGGAGTCACAGATCGAACGGGCAGAGCTGGTCGGACACGTCTCGGCCACGCGCCGAGGAGGGTGATTAGGGGGAGAGACGCAAACCTCTTGTCGAAGCTCTCCTGCTTCTTAGGAGGCGCAGGCCTTCTCTGCAGATGTGAGGCCGGAGCCTTCTGAGAAGCAGGCTCCTTCGAGGGAGCCTTCCCCCCTCCCCCTGCCCCCCTTGTTCTCGACTGCACGTGAGAGTGACCCTGCGCCGGAGTGACCTCTGGTGCGCGCGGGTGACCCTGGGGTCCTCCGATCGCCGCGCTCGGTGCGATAGCAGCGTCTTGCGCACGTGTGTTGGGCCTCCTCGCGCCCCCCAAACAGCCGCGCACCCAAGGCCACTCTTGCCCAGGGTCACTCTTACAGTCGGGGCCCTGAAGAAGGAACCCTTTTCGTTGGGGAGGGGCTCCGCGTTCCTTAAGTGTTTCACAGCTTGCCTCGGGCTTTACTTATGTTTTCGACAGGAAATCGAAGGTTAACTTATGGAAAAAGGTGGCCTCGTTCCTTATTTAGGGTTCCTTAGGTCAACGCCCCGACTGCACGTGCAGCCGATGTTCGCGCCCCCAAACGTCGACGCCCCTGATGTTGAGCCCCCCTCGTCGTGGTCGCGCGGTCGCCGCTCTCGAGAGCGGTTCTTCGGCGCGGCCCGGCCTCGGAGCGCCGGTGGGCTCGGGCTGCTCCTCCGAGGCGGTGCGCCATCCCCGTGCGGTGGTGCGCACGGCTCTGCGCGTGGCCGGGGCTTGCTTGGCCAGAGCGCGCACCTGGCAGTGGGGCAAACTGTGAAACAATGAAGGAACACGGGGCCCCTATCCAACGACAAGAGTTCCTTCTTCAGCGCCCCGACTGTACATCGGGGTGCCACTGGGACTCCGACAGGGGAGGAGTCGGGGGTGCCGAAACCAGCGCCTGGGGTCGCGAGCGGGCAAGTGTAACAACACCCGGCGGCCCTCCCTCGTGGTGCTCACGTGGTAGGCCTGCTGCGTCGCGGTGACCATGGGGCGCCGAGCGGAGAGGAGCCGGGGGGGCCCAAACCAGCGTTTCGTTCGAGGCATGCCCACAACCTGGCCACGAATGGGCAAGTGTGACTCCCCCCTGACGTGTGCATTTTTCTTTCGGCGAGGACCATCGAGGAGCATCCTTGATCATTTCGCGAAAAAAAAAACACGCACGAAGCCGAACAAAAACACAGGGAATGGACGTCCGAGCGATGGCCAGGTGGTGAGCGGCGCTGGTCAGAGCTTCCAGTGCAGTGAGAGGCCCGACAGGTATCCTAAGTAACGCCAGAAGGCCTTGGGTCGGGGCTTGGTCTGCACCCCGAGCGAGGAAGAGCATTCCCAAACCCTCCTCCTGGAACCCTCCGGAAAGCCTCCCAGAACCCTTCTGGGATGGCTTTCGGAGGGTTTCGGGAGAGCCTCGGCTGTTTTGGAAGGAAACCGATCCCTAGCGAACCTTGGACGCTGTAACCTCGAATTTCTACCACGACTCCAAAGTTCTATCAGCGCTGGTTCCGAGTGACCGTGGATTGATGCAGTACAGTCAACGCGCCTAGTAAGGACGCGTGCCTTCATCTAGGGTACCCTTGAGTCCTTGCCTCTGCGGCCCGTCCTTCGCCGTTTTCACTGGCCGCCCCCCGCCCACTTCGGCCTCCAAGGGTCCTGCGTCCTTACCACCCGTCCTTAATACACGTTTTGACTGTAGGGTAGTTGAGCAAGCCTGCAAGCGAGCAGCCATGTGCAGTCCCCGCCAATCAGCATATGCGCAGCCCGAGCGCGCAAGCGTGGCAGCTCTGGTCCCGCGGGGGGGGGGGGGGGGGGGGGCACGCGCGCCAGTTCTCCTGGCATCGCTCGGACGTGTGCATTTTTCCTTCGGCGAGGACCATCGAGGAGCATCCTTGATCATTTGGCGAAACAACCACGCACGAAACCGAAAAAAACACAGGGAATGGACGTCCGAGCGATGGCCAGTTCTTAGACTCCGACTCAGCACTCCTTAGGCCGCGCGTGCCCCGCAAGCCACTTGCAGAACAGGGTGGGTGCTTCCTTCTGCCAGCTTGTCCAATCGGGTGCGTATCTGACCCGACGCGCCCTTCACTCTTGCGTCGTTTCATGCTCGTGCATATAATATCATAAATGTACGTTGTTACTACACATTCACGCTGCTGCGGTACCATTGTCACTCTCCGTCCTTTGCCTGTAACGCGGCCGTGGCTCTCGCCCTCTTCACCTGCCCGTTCCGCTTCGGCTCGTCAACCTCGACCTTGCTTGAGCCCCCCCCACCCCCAGCCTCCTCCACAGTCCGAGGCAGCGCCCGGGAGAAACGCACGTGTCCGACACAGTTACCCGTGCCCCCAGGGGGAACACGTGGCACCGTCACACCGCCCCGACTCGAGGCACCCGGCTCTCAGTGAGGCTGAGGGGAAGGTGGGGGTTGCAGGAGGAAGGGGAGGAGGAGGAGGAGGAGGAGGAGGAGGAGGAGGAGGAGGAGGAGGAGGATGAGGAGGAGGAGGAGGAGTGGCGGCGCGGTCGGAAGGGGTGGGCCGAGGGGAGCGACGTTCCAGGAAGGCCGAGCTGGGCTCCCTCGAAGCCCTCGTGCCCTTCCCGGGAGCCTTCTCGGGAGCCTGGGGGCCGTTCTGGGAGGCCCCCATGCTATCACAGGACTTCTGCCTCCTCCGGAGAGGGGCGGGGGAGGACAGGGCCTCTGCAGAACTCCAGCCAGGCAGCCGAACGAGGCGGACTCGTGCGTCCACCAGGGCCCCTGCCGAACGCTCCGGCAGGGGCGTCGCGCACGGTGGGGCTCGCCGCGTGCGCGCGCGTCCGGGGCAGCCGTGCTGTCTGCCAGCTTTGCCAGCGCCAGGCATGCCGTCTCGGTGTGCCCTGGGAGGGTGCCGCGAGCTGTGCCTGCCACTTGGCCTCCCCAGCCACCACCAGTCGGGTATAGCCAGGACCCCGGGTGAGGGGACCCGGTTAGTGGTAGGGCCCTGGGGCCCCTCAATTGGCCAGATTCACCAAACCAGGTTTGCCGTAAGTGGGTTCTTTCGGGTGACGGCAGTTCCGGTGAGCGGAACGGGGCGGGGGGGGGCGCCCCCCGGTAAGCATCGTTAAACCAGGTTCCACTAAACCCAGTTCCGCCAACGCCCGAAGCAAGCCTCGATCGAGCACTGAGCCATGTCCAATGCTGGACTCGGTGGCCCGATTCCGGCCACCGCGAGAAGCCCAGTCTCGGCAGCACAGCAGGCACGCAACAGAAGAGGCCGGCTTGCCTGCAGGTTGCCCACCCACGATGTTTCTTCTCCCCCGATGGCCCCAGGGGCTTGCGGAAGTCCTTGGGTACTTCGGAGAACTCAGAGTTCGCCGACAAACGTGGCCCCAGATGTCTTATCCGGCT
Source organism: Prorocentrum cordatum (assembly GCA_963575745.1). Taxonomy (NCBI): domain Eukaryota; class Dinophyceae; order Prorocentrales; family Prorocentraceae; genus Prorocentrum; species Prorocentrum cordatum. The sequence continues at coordinate 72,998 of CAUYUJ010002427.1, forward strand.
GCCTCCAACAATTGCTCCACCGTGCCAGCGCAGGATTCTATGTGGCAGCTATCCGAGAAGGCAAAGGGGCCTGCTCGGGGCCTCTTGAGGCAGAATGCTCTAAGTCTTGGTTCGTGTTTCCACTCTTGGGTCCTTCTTGGGGCCGTCTTGGAGACCTCTTGGACCGTCTTTGAGCTCTCTCCTGAGGACCTCTTGGACTGTCTCGGGGGAGTCTTCCGGGCCTCTTGGGCATTTTTGGAGCGTCGGAATCTCGCAAAGGCGAAAACCTAAACAACACTGAGAAGCTACGGACAATCTATGGTTCTTGCCTCTCGGGGATCTCCTGGGGGCCTCTTGGGAGCTTCTTTTGGCCGTAATGATCCTTCTTGGAACGGGCGATTCGAACCATCGGTTCGTGTTCATCCTCTTGGGCCCTTCTTGGGGCCGTCTTGGGGCCCTCTTGGGCATCCTTGGGCCTCTCTGGGGCCGCGGGCAGCAGTCCTGGTTGCCTCTTGGGTCGTCTTGGGACGCCGGAAGCTCGAAACGGCGAGAATGCGAACATCAAGTACATGAGCATCAGTGATTCGGGCCTCTTCGGCCCTTGCTGGAGGCTCTCTTGGAGCCGTCTTGGGCAATCTTGGAGATCTCTTGGGCCGTCACGGATGCCTCTTGGCCAGTGTTGGCGGCCTTGGTGGCCTGCTTTGGCCGCTCAAGAAGCCATCTTGGGGGGCATCTCCGACGCCTCGGGGAGCGCCCGTGACGTGCGTGGGCGCCGGCAGAGCCTCGGAAAGAGGGGGCCGAGGCGCGCGATTGTGTGCGACCTGGAACATGGTAGAAGATAGCCCCAGGAAGCATTTAAGACCCCCCCCCTCCGGCAAATCGATAACCCTTCCGCACCATCATCCATATCCGCATCATCATCATCATCATCATCATCATCATCATCATCATCATCATCATCATCATCATCATCATCATCATCATCATCATCATCATCATCATCATCATCATCATCAGCATCGTGTCCGGGTGCTGCAGCTATCGTTCGGTTATTTCGGCCCTTCGGGATATCGAATAAAAAATGCGGTGCTACGATATCGCCGGGGGGGTTCTTAAATGCTCCTGGGGTTAGTAGAAACCCTGCCAGACAGCACTTGGCATGGGGGCCGCTTTTAATTATTGTTCTGCCGACCGGCGCGGGCCCTCGCACCCCCCTCTCCCCCCCTCCCCCCCATGGAGTAGATCTCGGCTATTTTTGGCGCCTGTGCTAAGCAGGTGGAGTCCCTACCCCAAAGGACGCACGGTTGCAAACAGCAGCACTGAGCAGAGGTCCGGAGCCAGACACCCTTCCCTCCCCCCCCCTTTCTGCCCAATGTCGAAACGCCGAATAAGAAAACGCTCACGTTCTACCACGTCTCAACTTGCCAGGGGGCACCGTGGCGGATAGCAAGATGTCAGTTCTGTGGTGCGGCGTTGTCCCGGGTGTGAGCGCCATCAGGGGCAGCGAGAGGGGGACTTGCACGGGGGGGGGGAGCATCGACCCTCAATCGCCCTTTCATGCCCGATGGGGGCCAGATAGCAAGCCCCGCCCAGGAGCCAGACGATTTTGCTTTGGTGGGCCTATCACCGTTCTCTAGGCGATGCATCGGCGTTCAAGCTCGATATCCCCCCTCGAGATGCCCCCCGATCGTCCTCTCAGTCTATTGGGTCACCCGCGGGGGCGCGAAGATAGTGGCGCTCCGCGCGTCGCGGTCTCGGCCAGAGCGGCTGCCCTTCGGGTGCGGCGCGAGGGTGCGAAGAGTGAAGCGCGCACCGCGGGGTGCGGCGCGAGAAGTGAGGTGGCCTAGATGTTCCCTTCGCCCCCCCTGGGCGGTTTCCCTCCCAGGAGTCGACCCCTGGGCCTCTCCTGGGCCTCTCCTGGGGCCTCATGGGGTGCGTTCTGACCAGAACTGTGAGGCGGTCCAGGCGTGGCCATGAGGGTACCACAGGAAGATCAAAAACGTTCCGAGAGCGAAGTTCGATCCTCTATCCTCGAACCTCGAGCCTCAAACAGCGAGCCCCCCTCGGCAGCGGCGGCGGCGCCTGTCGGTGGTGCAGTCCCCCCCACTCGTTAAGGGCGTAATAACTTCTGCAGTTCTTCGATTCGCGCTTGAGCGGCAAGACTTTGCTCCAAGTTGTCCTGGAGATCTCTGGAGTTCTCTGGATTTGCTCGGCTCTACCCAGACTGCCCGGGAGGTTTGACTCGATGTATCGGCATCCTCTTCGATCTATCCGGCTTGATCCCGACAAGCCGATTGACGAGAAGTCGTCAAGTCCTGGGGTCCGCCAGGTGCTCACTGCCTGGCTCTCCCTCTTGACACCTTGAAGCACGCTTGCGCGTACAAGCTCGGAGGCACCTCAATCGTGGAACGCATCCCCGTGGGTCTAGGCCTCCTGGATGGGGTCGGAGTAGATGGGGTCGGAGGATCGCACCGCATCGCCGATACATCGGCGATGCGGCTCGATGTGCAGCCCGATTCGCTTCACGTCGACGTCGCCGATTCATCGCCGATGTCGACGATGTATCGCCGGTGCATCGCCGATGCATCGCCGATGCATCGTCGATTCATCGCGGATGTATCGGCGATGCGGTGCCATCTTCGGACCCCATCTACTCCGACCCCATCTAGGAGGCCTCCAGTGGGGCGGAACCGACCCGCTTCCTGCCAGGCCCCGCCCCCCCCCCGCAGCCCGAGAGCATTGCGCGCGCTTTCTGGGTCTCGGGCCTCTCGTGTCGAGGCGCGCCGCGCCGTCGGGCTCGACCTGGTCCTCCGCCTCCGCCGCCTCCTCCGCCGTATTTTTGGACGTTGCTCGGCCTCCTCCTCCTCCTCCTCCTCCTCCTCCTCCTCCTCCTCCCCTCAGCCTCCTCCTCCGCCTCCTGACTCCTCCGCCTCCTCCTCCGCCTCCTCCTCCTCCTCCTCGCCTCCTCCTCCGCCTCCTCTCCTCCTCCGCCTCCTCCTCCGCCGTATTTTTTGACGAAGCCTTCAGGGGGATCGCTGAAATGATCGCGAAAGGAGCCAGAAGGCAAGAAGGGTCGGGCAGAGAGCAGCAGCGGCGAGCATTCCGAGGAGATGACGCGGCTGGAAGCTGCCCTAGTGCGCCGAACGGCGCGCCGATGGCGAAGGGAATTACATTAGACACTGGGAGGGGGACATTTCAGAGGACGAAACACCTGCTTAAACATAAGCTTTCAGAGGTCCGTACTGATTTATTTGATCTGCGCTGGACCCCCCTCCCTGGCGCGCGGAGATCACCAGGGGCGGCGCCGGCGGCGCCGCCAGGCTGGCCCAGCGCCGATCCAAGAAATCCGTGCGGACGCACGTAAGCTCAAGTTACCCTGGTGCTTCTTCTTATGTTTCTTCTTCTTATTATTATTCTTCAACACCTGCCCTCTCCCAGCCCGCATGCACGCCACGAAACCATATATATATATATATATATACACATGTATATATATATAGATAGAGAGAGGCCCTCCGACGAACTTGGCAAGTACCTTCTGGGAGGGCGGCGTCTCCGCCTCCTCCTCCTCCTCCTCCGCCTCCTCCTGCTATTGCCCTGCCTGGTCCAGCTCGTTCCCCAGCTTTTCTCCTCCTCCGCCTCCTCTTCCTCTGCCTCCTCCTATCCTCCTATCCTCCTCCTCCTCCTCCTCCTCCTCCTCCTCCTCCTCCTCCTCCTCCTCCTCCTCCTCCTCCTCCTCCTCCTCCTCCTCCTCTTGGGTTTTCCCCAAGCCCGAGCACATGGTGGTTCCCCATCGTCAGATCTGCCCAGTCCACGGGACTGCGGGGCGCCCGCTCGTAGACCTGGAAGCCTGCTCTGCGATCCTCCTTCCCCTCCCTGCTCTGGGCTCATCCTACGTACTTCCCTCGTCCTTCGCCTCCTCCCGTTCCCTCCTGCCTCCCTGCCATTTCCTCGCCGTTCTCTTCCAGCCCCCCCCCCCACTCCCCCTGATCCTCCTCCCCCCAACGTTCCCTTCCTCTTCCTCGTTGTCCCCGTCCTCTTCCTCCCTTTCCTCTTCCTCCTCCCCCTCCGTTTCCCTTTGTCCTGATCCTCCCTTTTCTCTTCCTCCCGATCTTTCATCCCCGCCGCCCCTAGCGACGACGCAACTACAACGGGGACGCGACGATCATGACGAAGAAACCGACAGTGATGACGCTGACGACGATGCCGACGCCAACGACGCCGACGACGCTGACGACGACGGCGAGCAGGAAGAGGAGGAGGACGACGACGAAGCCGTCGATGACGACGACGTCGTCGACGACGACGACGACGACGACGACGACGACGACGACGACGACGACGACGACGACTGCGCCGACGACGACGATGACGGCGCCGCATACGTCGACTGAAGCGACACCGACGACGCCGCCGCCGACCGCGGCGACGCCGACGGCGCCGGCGTCAAAAAGCCGAGGAGGCCGCCGACTCGAAGCTGCGCATCGCGCCCGCCCCGCCGGCGCCCGCCGCGGCCGAGGCCTCGCCCGAAGGTGCCCGCCTCCACGGCCGCCCTCGTCGTCGTCCCCGTCGTCGTCGCCGTCGTCGTCGTCGTCCCCGTCGTCGTCGTCGTCGCCGTCGTCGCCGTCGTCGTCGTCGTCGTCGTCGCCGTCGTCGTCGTCGTCGTCGTCGTCGCCGTCGTCGTCCGCTGCTGCCGGTCGTCGGTCGTCGCCTCCGTGCCGTCGTCGTCGCCGTGGTCGTCGTCGTCGCCGCCGCCGCCGTCGGCGCCGTCGAGGCGGCGGCCGCCCGTCTCCTTGCATGCTGCCCATCGGGCCAGGATCGCTGCGCCCGTCGCCTCGCTGCTGCTGCTGCTGCTGCTGCCGGTCCGCCCCCGGGGCCGGCGGCTCTCCTCCACGCCCCCCTCTCCCGCCCCCTCCCGCCCCTTCCCCTCCTCGCTCCCCTCCTCCTCCTCGTCGTCCTCCTCTCCCTCCTCTCCTGCCTGCCGCCGCCGCTGTTGTCGTATAGTCCTCGCCGTCCTCCGCCTCCTCCGCCTCCTTATCCTCGTCCCTCCCCTCTCTCGCCCCTCCCTTCCCATCATCCTCTTTCTCCTTCTGTCCGCCTTCTCGTCGTTACCGTCCTCGTTTTTTATATGATTATCCTTCTTCCCGTGTGTAGTGTTTGTGTAGTTGCTATGTTGTTTTTTCTTGTCATTCGTATACGCATTCTTTTGAAGAGTCTGCTGGTTAGTCTCGATAGCTGTGATTATCGCTGTTATCTCGACTGTTCTTTTATAATGTTTATCATGATTATTCGCTACATTATCGATATCGTTATATGTCTTAGCTTGGTCAGAGTGAGGGGGCCGAACGGTCATTCACTGTCCCTGGGTGCGTGGCTGAAGTGGAATTCCGCTGTGCGGATTCGTGTTGTTGTTTGTTGTTGTTTGTTGCTTGTTGTCGTCGTCCCACCCGCAACCCGCCCCGCGACCCACCCGCGACCCAACCCGCGACCCACCCCGCGACACACCCGCGACCCACCCGCGACCCACCCCGCGACCCACCCCGCGACCCACCCCGCGACCCACCCCCACCCCGCGACCCGCCCGCGGCCCACCCCGCGACCCACCCGCGACCCACCCGCGACCCACCGGCGACCCACCCCGCGACCCACCCGCGACCCACCTTCGACCCAAACCAGGTTCAAGGTACAAACCACCATTTTCGGCGCCTGCGGCGGGCTGTTTTTGCATTCCTTCCAGGTGGAGAGCCCGCGACCCACCCCGTGACCAACTCGCGACCAACCCGCGACCCAAACCACGTTCAGGGTACAAACCGCATTTTTCGGCGCCTGCGGCGGGCATCTTTTGCATTCGTTTCAGGTGGAGAGCCCGCGGCCCACCCGCGACCACGTTCAGGGTACAAACCAAATTTTTCGGCGCCTGCGGCGGGCATCTTTTGCATTCGTTCCCGGTGGAGAACCCGCGGCCCACCCGCGACCCAAACCACGTTCAGTGTACAAACCAATTGTTGTTGGCGCCTGCGGCGGGTTGCTTTTGCATTCCTTCCAGGTGGAGGTGGAGAGCCCGCGACCCACCCGCGACCCAAACCACGTTCACTGAACAAACCAATGCCGCACAAGCGCGGCGGCGGATTTTTGCATGCCGTCTGAGCCCGCAAGGACCTCTTCAAGCCCCGCGCATCCACACCAGCCCGTCCAGCAACTTTGCCCTGGCGAGTTGCCTTGATCAGAGAAGTCGGGGAGCATAAAGTGGGAAAAAGGATTGCGTTGCCGTTATCTTGGGAAAGGAGGGGGAGGCAGGAGGAGTAAACAGGGGACGAGGAGGACGCGGAAGAAGAGAGGATGTAAGGAGAATGTGGAGAAAGAGGAGGAGGAGCAGGAGGACGAGGAGGGGGAGGAGGGGGAGGAGGAGGACGAGGAGAGGGAGGAGGGGGAGGAGGGCGAGGAGGAGGATGATGGACGACAATGGGAGGACGATGATGGAGGCCGATGAGGGGGAGGACGACAATGGGAGGACGATGATGAAAGGACATGGGGGGGAGAGGGAGGACGAGGAAAAAGAGGAGGAGGAGGAGGAGGAGAACGAGGTGGAGGAGGAGGAGGATGACGATGAAGATGACGATGAGGACGAGGACGAGGAGGAGGAGGAGGAGGAGGAGGAGGAGGAGGAGAGGAACGCCATCGACAGGGAAGGTGGGGGCCACGAGGTCCGCCGGCTCGACGTCGCCCGCGTCGCCTGCGCCCGCCCCCTCACTCTTACCCGCAATTGCGGCGGGGTGCTACGTAATTATTAGTAGTATTCGTATTATTTCTCTTCGTCCTCTGACGCGACAGGCAGGTTGATCCTTGGCGTTCGAGTCCCCAAAATGGTGTTTTGTCACGCTTCGGAGTCTCCAAACGATTGTCTCCCAACGGGGCATTGCCTTCAGTGGAAGAGAACCCTTGCAGGGGCCTACAAAGAGGGAGCTTGGGGGGAGGGTTTATTCCATGCTTCTTGGGCTTGCATTGGTCCTCCTCCACCTCCTCCTTCTTTTTCTCTTCTCTGTTCTCCTCCGCTGCCGTTCCTCCTCCTCCTGTGCCTCCTCGTCCTTCAGGATTCGTAGCTTTCCCAGAAAGGGTGCCCTTGCATTCTTGGCCTCTCGGCCCATCCTGGCCCCCGGCCATCCTTGCCCCGCATCCTCATGATCCAGTCGCGCTGAAGGTTGCCGAGGATGGGCTCGCCATTGACGCCGGCCCCTTCCGCCTCTTCTCCCCAGCGGGCCAGCTGGCGGGGCTGCAGCGTGCAGAAACGCCCCCCTTTCCCTCCTTCTCCTCCTCCTCCTCCTCCTCCTCCTCCTCCTCCTCCTCCTCCTCCTCCATTCCTTTTCCTTATGAACATTTCTCCCTGTCGCACCCCGAGGCCATTTTCTAGGGCGGGCTGGGCGTTTCACCTTAGACTTCGTCATCATTTATGATTCGGAAGCTTAACTAATGGCAACAGTTTCACTGATGGATGGCGGGTGGTTTTCAAAATGTGGCTCCTCATTAGCGCGGCGCACATTCGTTTTAAACATAGCACGAGTTTCACGGATTGGGTGCGGGTGGTTTTCGAAAAGTGGTTTTCGCTCTAGCGCGGCGCACATGTTTGAAAATAATTTGCAAGAGCTTCACGGATTGAGGGCGGGTGGTTTTCAAAATGCGGCTGTCGCCCCAGCGCGGCGCACATTCGTTTTAATAATTTCCAAGAGTCTCACGGACTGAGGGCGGGTGGTTTTCAAAATGTGGTTTTTCGCTTTAGCGCGGCACACATTCGTTTTAAACATTTACAAGAGTTTCACGGATTAAGGGCGGGTGGTTTTCAAAATGAGGTTGTCGCCTCAGCGCGGCGCACATTCGTTTTCATGGTTTGCAAGAGCTTCACGGATTGAGGGCGGGTGGTTTTCAAAATGTGGTTTCTGCCTTAGCGCGGCGCGCACTCGCTCTAAACATTTGCAAGAGCTTCGCGGATTAAGGGTGGCTCTTTTTCAAAATGCGGCTCTGCTTTTTCGCGGCGCACATTCGTTTACAAGGTTTTGTACATATAATTTCACGGGTTCCCATCATCAAATTACCGGAGATGGTGTATTGGAAGGATTCCGGGCCATGCGGGTGCAACAGTTACGTTGCTTCTCTGTGTCGAAGTCCCAGGAATGGCGGTCTGGCACGATTCAGGATCGTCAAGTCGCAACAATCAGGTTGACCCGTGGCGTTGGAATCCCGACAGCAATGTTTTGGCATGCTTCAGGGTCTTCCGTCGGTTGTCTTCCAACGAGGCAGTTCCCTCCATGGGAATGAACCGTTATAGGGGCCTATGAAGAGGGATTACTCCAACATCGTTGATGACTCTTGGGTTTACACTGGTCCTCCTCCTCCTCCTCCTCCTCCTCTTCCTCTTCCTCCTTCTCTTCCTGACCCTTTCCCCTGTTCCTCCTCTCCCCCCCCCTTTCCCCCTCTCCTCCTCCACCTCCCCCTTTCTACCCCCCCTTCCCCCCCCTCCCCCCTCCCCTCCCCCGGCGGACGGACTGGACTGGCGGGCGTGCCCCCCCCGCGGGAGGCGAGTGCAGCGGCGACGCGGCCGCGGCCGAGGGAGGCCCGCCGGCCGCGCCCCGGGAGCGGCGGGGACGAGGGCCCGGGCGAGGACCGGAGGGGCTCGGCAGGGGGACGCGTGAAGCTCTCCGCAGCGCCGCCTGCGGGCTCAGCAGCAGTTTTTTATGCCGGGCGTGTCCCCCATACAAGCGAAAAAAAGAAAATACCCCCAAAATGCCCCCAAAAGGTAAAACACAATGAAAAATTAGTCCCCAGACTATTTTGGGATTATTTTTTTATTAGGTTGGTGGATTTTCGACGAAAAATAACAAAAAACCCCAAAATACATCCAAAAGGTCAAAAAGTAATCAAAACATAGTCCCCGGACTATTTTGGGATTATTTTTTGATTATTTTTGGAGGTATTTCTTCTTCCTCGAAAATCCCCCTGTAGTGGGACAAGCCCGACTTGACATCAGTTGCGGCAGTACTTCAATCCCGCCCTGTCCGGCGGACGAGGCCTCGTTGGGGCCCCGATCATGCCCACCCTGGCCAGGGGCTCACGTAAGCCCCCCTAGGAGAGCTTGCCTGGAAGAGCATGCGGGTTACTCATCGGCATTTGCGGCGACCCGTGGCCGCATAATCGAAAGGTGCGGTACGCATTCCATGGGCTCCTCCCCCACCCATGTTAATTTCAACGTCTTCTCCGCCTTACTTTTTCATGCCCCTCAATCGGGCGAAATCGCAGGGGGGGAAATCTACCACTGAAGGCGGGGTCCGTCGGTTCATTTGCTCTTTGGTTCATGGGATTCACACGTTTCTGTATGCCACAGGCCTCATGGCTTGGGCAGCTCTTATGGGAGCGATGGGTTTCTTTCTCGGCAATGGCAGGCGTTTCGCAGTGCTCCATAGTCCGCCTGGCGCGGAGGCGGGATAGCAAGTATCCGGCTCGAATCGGCCCCAAGGGGCTCTTTGTGAAACGGCTTCCGCCTGGTGCGGGGGCAGGATATCGAATGTCCGTCCCACGTTGGCCCAAGGTGGCCCCATGGGCCAATGGCCCCCGCGGTGGCCCTCCTCTGGCCTCGAGGTCTGGACCAGGACAGGCGAGGCATTTCAATCCCGCCCGCTCATCCCTGTCTCTGGTCTACTTTCCGTCGCCATGGCGGCGTCTCGGTCCTCAGGAGTGTGGAGTCGGCGCGGGGGCGTCTTGCAAGGGGCTCTCTCGTCCGCCGCACCGGCAGCGTCTTGGCCGCTGGCCCAGTGCTGGCGCGCCCACTCCACCAGAGGCTTTTCCGCGAGCGCGGCCGCTTACATGTGGGGGTGTTGAGGGGGAGCTTCGAAGGGGAGGGCCCTCAAACTCAGACCCGCGTCGAGCAAATAGGAGGTGGAGGGCGTGCCAGCGGCCGTCCCAGGCGGCGAGGGCGCCGATGGCTGGGAGGCGGCACCGTCGCCAAGGCCTACAGCGCGGCTGACAGTTCAGGCGCTCGCGGCGCGCTCGCGTCGTCGTCGTCGTCGTCGCTGCTGCCGTCGCCGTCGCCGTCGCCGTTGCCGTCGCCGTCGCCGTCGCCGTCGCCGTCGCCGTCGCCGTCGCCGTCGCCGTCGCCGTCGCCGTCGCCGCCGCTGTCGTTGTCGTCGTCGCCGTGGCCGTATAGCCGTCGCTGTCGCCTCCGTTGCTCGCGGCGTCCCCGCGCTGGGGGGGCGTTTCTTGGAGCGCCCCTCCTCCTCCTCCTCCTCCTCCTCCTCCTCCTCCTCCTCCTCCTCCTCCTCCTCCTCCTCCTCCTCCTCCTCCTCCCCCTCCTCCTCCTCCTCCTCCTCCTCCTCCTCCTCCTCCTCCTCCTCCTCCTCCTCCTGGGGATGCTGGGCGGTTTTTCCTGGGGATGCTGGGCGGTTTTTCCTGGCCTCGGGGTGCTCTCTCCAGCAGGCTGCGCTCCGCCGAGCGCGTGCCAGCGTGGGCCGGAGCTTCCCGAACGGCCGCCGGGGAGCAGAATTAGTACCTCCTCCCACCCCTCGCGTTTCGTCCTCGTGTGTCTTATTCCTCCTCCTCCTCCTCCTCCTCCTTCTCCTCCTCCTCCTCCTCCTCCTCCTCCTCCCTCATCATCATCACCACCATCATCATCAGAAGTAGAAATGTGGCTCCGGATGGCCTCAGACCTGGGCGCTGCATCTTTGAGCCGGGCCTTCTCGCCCGATTTCGGGCCCAGGCACCATCGCATATATCGATCCAGCTCGAACGGTACAGACGGAAGAGGAGGTCCAAAGCTCTGGTCGTGATCTTTGGCGATGTTGTCATTGTTGTGCGATTGTGTCAGTTTTTGTAACGTCGGATCTCAGGGCATCTAGGAGCCTCATCTTACAGCCAAGACGCTGAATTAAGGACCGCTTTAGGTTCGGAAGTGGTTCGTTGTTCGTCGGGCCATGCCGTGATTGTTCCTTTAGCCATCCTCGTGCACCCAGGCTCTTTTGGTGCCGAAGAGGGGCTCCTGTTCCTTATAGAAGACGCCTACGGCGAATCACCGCCACCCCGTGCCTTTTGGATTTGCCCACGTGGCCGATAGTTGTGGCAAGAGCTCTGCCAAGCTATGGGCCATGTGTTCCCCCAGCCGTTGGTGGAGGATAGCGGGGAAGATCAGGAGGAGCAGGAATAGAAGGAGGGTGAGGAGGAGGAGGAGCAGGAGGAGCAGGAGGAGGAGGAGGAGCAGGAGGAGGAGGAGGAGGAGGAGGAGGAGGAGGAGGGGGAGGAGGAGGAGCAGGAGGTATCTTGGGAGCCTCTGTGGGCACTCTTGGGGCCTCCTGGGAACTTCCTGGCGGCCTCTTGGAGGCATCATCTTGGGGGCTCCCTATGGGCCTCTGGGGGGCCCTGTGGGGGCTTTTCGGCGGCCTCCTGGGCCGTCTTAGGGCCTTCGTGGCCCGTGCGTCGCCGTCGGCAGCCGTCTTGGGCGCCTCACTCGGCCGACTCGGGGCCCTCTTTGGGTGCGCAAGGCCCGCCTTGGAGGCCACCTTGGGCGTCTTGGATGCCTCTTGGGGCCCTCTTGGGGCCCCCCTTGGGCCGTTCTGGGGCCACCTTGGAGGCCTCTTGGCGTCGATCTTGGTGCGATCTCGGGGGGGCTCTTTAGGCCGTCTCGGACCGTCGGGAGGGCCGAAACGAAGCATATGCCAAAATCCTTCAGCCACCTTAGGAACATCAGCCATGTTGGCATTCTTGGGCCTTCCTGAAGGCCCTCTTTGAGGCCGCTTGGGCCGTCTTCGAGCCTCTTGGGGGCCTCTTGGGCCGTCGTGGGCCACCTTAGAGCCATCTTTCGCCGTCTTGATGGCCGCCTGGCCCGTCTGACGCCGTCGGGAGCCGTTTGGGGGGCATTTTTCGGCCGACTTGGGGCCCTCTTTGGGTGCTCAAGGCCCGCCTTGGAGGCCATCTTGGGTGTCTTGGATGCCTCTTGGGGCCCTCTTGGGGCCGTCTTGGGGGCCGCTTGCGCTGCTATCTTTGAGACCTCTTGGGCGATCTTGGGTTTTGGGGCCGTCTCGGGCCGTCGGAAGGCCGAAAGGGAGTACATCTCCAAAGACCGAAGGATCTAGCACGCAAGGCGCCCCTGTGGCAGGCCAACGGGGGGCGGCGGATGACGGAAAGCGCGCGTAGCGTGCGATCCGCTAGCCGTAAGAAGGAATAGTGCTAGGCTGTCGTCAGCAAAGCGCCCGTAGGTGCGAGGCGGATCGGCATCAATAAGGGCGACGAAGCCATTCCTGAGTGCCGACTTCGGCTGGTGGCACGGCCAGTTAAGTGCATCTCGGCAGAAGCGAACGCAATTGCAGCCGCCCCTCCAATGGGAGCGCACACATTCATTCCCCCGATGGCAGGTATCAAGGGAATCGTAAATGACCGAGGGGGGCGCGAGAAAGGATTCGGGCTGGGGCTTACTGACTTTAATTCCTGACTTTAAGCACTACTGACTTTAAGCGGGCTTGCTTTTACGCCGAGGCCAAAATCATCCCCATCCTGTTGCCCGCGGGAGATCGTGGGCCGGGCGCGCGTGGAAGATCACCAAAATCGACGCGCGGAGCGCGGGGCGCCGCCTGCAACCAGGGAGCCTGTTGCATGGATGTTGTACGTGACATTGGTTTCGACCGCGGGAAAGCGCCCCCATGCATTTGAACATCCGATAAGGCGAAACTGGCTAACGGTGCATGCATATGTTTGTTAATGCATGTGGTAATGCTGTTAATCTGGGTCGGTCCGAAAGCGAATGTGAGAGGGGCTCGAAGTTGCAATCCGAGGCAGACTCTGATTTTTGCCAAAAGATTTAAAGTCGACCAGGGCCCTCAGCCGACTTGTCGAAAGGAACCTGGATTGGCCGCGGCACGTGGCGGTCCATGGGCTCGCGGAGATACATGCGATAAGGAAGTGGGCCTGGAACAGAACGAAGTAAGATGTAATGCATCAGGCGGCAAGCAACCGTGCGCGGGGGGGGGCGAGGAGTTCTTCCCAAATCGCGAAGCTAAGACATGCACCGCTTTAGTTGCCTGGGCAAAGATCGTCTGCGCAGGGCGGTTCGGGCATCCAGTCGCCGACCTCTGCTCCTCCTATGTCAGCCCCGACCCCAGGGGCGCGGGGAAGTGTCGCGCATTTGGGCAAGTACCTTGAGATCCAAGACAGGCGTGGGTATGCGTCTTGTATTATGAACGACCTTCGGAATTGACTCCGCGAACAGACTCCAGCATACGCGGGATGCAAGAGAACGCTGCAGTCTGTGAGTTGGGGAACAGGTTGGCGGGGATCGCATTGGATAAAGCCGTTGAGTTCGACCCAGAGCGTCGTGGCATTGTCTTCTGGATCAGCGGAATATTACGGAATGGTTCATCTTGCTTCAGTAGCGTTCGGTTTACAACCGGATTTCAAGGATAATGCAATTGTTTGTAGAATACTATTGAAGAGCGATGCGAGCGCAGCCATAGCCATTGCAAGCAGGCGCGATTTGGGAAAAACCAGGCACATCGAAGTCCGCCAGCTATGATCACAAGAGAAGATGAGACAAGGAGACGCCCGAGTGATCAAACAAGGAGCTCATGATAATGGTGAAGATGTTTTACACCAGTACGTGAGCAGGGACAACATGTTCATGCACATGCGCTGTACCATTCAACAACTTGTTAGCGGAAGGCCCGAGCCGGCACCCGCCACGGAGAGTTAGCTCAACCCGCGCGCGGATTATCATTGCACGCCGTGTTGCTGGAGATTCGAGTTCAGGATTTGTCGAGATCCAATTGCTCGCCCACGCGATTTACAGCCTACGCTACAGAAGATGTTCATCGTGTTGGATGACTCGTTGCTTTGCGTCGTTGCAGAAATCGTGTGTCGCCTGTTAGGAAGCCCTTGCACGTTTATGCCCAAAGCATAGCCGCTATCTGCTCGCACCAATTCTAATTGTGAGCACTTGCCAATTGCATCGTGTAGCTCGCATTGGTTTAAAGCTTATCAGGGGCCCATGTCAAGCTCTTTTCTTGGACTATTGAGTTGGGGACTCGGCCTTTGCTGCTACATATATGGTTGTATGTACTTTCCACCCAGTTTGTCTACCATTTACTTCTCCCCGTCCCTACAGGTGGCCATACGGGCCAAAGGGGGGATGTTAGATCATTGCCTGGTGACCATGTGATGCAATTAGAGGGACGCCTGCTGTATTTGGTAAGCAGTCTGGGTATATCGTGCGTGACATTTGCCCTTGCAAGTGTTGTTTTGATTTCCTTGTAAGACAAAAGCGCCTACCACATTATCAGAAAGAGGAGGATGATGATGCGGATGATTTGGAGGAGGAGGAAGAGAATGGCGGTGGCGGTGGATGCTGATGATGATGATGATGCTGATGCTGATGGTGATGCTGATGATGCTGATGATGCTGCTGGTCATGAGGAGGAGGAAGAGGAGGAGGAGGAGAAGGAGGAGGAGGGATTGCATTGCAGGAGAGGGGATGGGCAATATAGGGCGACGACAACGACGGCGACAACAATGGTGGTGGCGACGACGACGACGACCAGGACGACGACGACGGCGACGACGCCGACGACAACGAGGACGATGACCACGACAAATGGCGGCGGTAGCGGCGGCGACGACGACGACGACGTCCCACGCATGGGCGGAGCAGGAGGGTGGAGGGCGGGAGGAAGAGGAGGACGAGGAGGAACAGGATGAGGAGGAACAGGATGAGGACGAACGGGATGAGGAGTAGGAGGATGAGGAGGGGGAGGAGCAGGAGGAAGAGGAGGAGGAGGAGGAGGAGAAGGAGGAGGAGGAGGAGGATGACGAGGAAGAGGAGGCAAAGGAGGAGGAGGAGGGGGAGGAGAGGAGGAGGAGGAGGAGGAGGAGGAGGAGGAGGGATATGATGAGAAGGAGGAGGAAAAGGATCAGGTGGAACAGGAGGAGGAGGGTAGATGATGATGATGATGATGGGACGCCGATGATGGTGATGATGTTAAGATGCTGATGCTGCTGATGATGATGATGCTGATGCTGATGCTGACGATGAAGGATGGCGGATGATATGATGATGCTGCTGTGTGCTGCTGATGATGAGATGATGATGATGGTGATGGTGGTGATGGTGATGATGATGAGGAGGGGCGGATGAAGAGGAGTAGGGGGGGGAGGAGGAGGAGGAGGAGGAGGAGGAGGAGAGGAGGAGGAGGAGGAGGAGGATGAGGGAGGAGGAGGAGGAGGAGGAGGAGGAGGAGAGGGAAACCAGCGAGGAGGAGGAGGGGGAGGAGGAGAGGGAGGAGGAGGAGTAGTAAGAGGAAGAGGAGGATGAGGAGGAGGAGGAGGAGGAAGAAGAGGAGGAGGAGGAGGAGCAAGAGGCGGAAGAGGAGGAGGAGGAGGAGGAGGAGGAGGAGGAGGAGGAGGAGGAGGAGGATAGTCAGTGTAGTTTCAGGCGGCCAGTGGCCGCAAGACAGACAGTATCAGCTCGGCTTGTCGTCTCAGCAAGAATGTCTGGTCTGCGCCTCAGGCCCAGGGACCCTCTTGCACAGGCACGTCGGATGCGCTGCCCATCATGACATGTTTGAGATAGATCAGGAGCCTCCTGCGTGCACACAGGCCATGATAGCAGCAGCAGGTAATCCTCTCGTTCGCCTCCTCCTCGAGAGGTTGCTTGTGCCGTTGCCTGCCCCTCCTCCTCCTCGACCCAACCCTCCTGAGGAACTTTGGCTCCTCGGGACCCCCGATCAGCTCGGGGGAGAGTGCTTTCTCGATGGGAGCCTCTTCGATTCCGAGCTCCCGCCCACCGCGCGCTCGCTGGGCTGGGCCATCGCTTCTCTGCATGATGACTCGGGCCTCCCCCTGTCTCAAGCGAAGCGTGCAGTGGTGGCGGGGGGGCTCCCAGCTGGTCATTTTGACATAGATGCGTGCGAGCTCTGGGCGTTCTTCATGGGCCTTGAACAGGCCCTTCCCGACGCCGTCTTCTGGACCGACTCCAATTTTGTTTTCCAGGGCGTCTGGAATCGGGGGCGGCATCTCTGTTGTTCGTCTAAAGCCGCGTGGGCCGACATTTGGAAGCTTGTCTGGCATGCCGTCGACGACAGAGGTGGTCTCGACGCGCTGCGCCTTAACAAAGTTAAGGCGCACACCACTCGTGCCGACGTCGTCTCTGGTCGTCTCTCAGCCAGGGCTCAGGCGGGCAATGAGCTAGCCGACCAGTGCGCCAAGCAGGCCGCCGAATACGGTAGAGTCTCTCAGCAGTATCGCGACCTGTTCAAAAGCCAGTTTCAGGTTGTTTCTGCCCTGACCCGATGGGTCGGCGTGTGCGGGCCTCTCATGGCCGACTTGGGCTGCATGCACGTTCCTGTGCCCAAGCGGGTCAGGGTCCCCAGGTCCGAGGCGCCCAAGTTGCAAGTAATTCCTCCTCCTCCCGTGGTCTCGTCGGTTGAAAGTCGAGCCGATGTTGCGATCACGGTCCTGAGGAGAGAGGGCCACGCCACTCATCGTGCCTTTCCCTTCGCTCTCGCGGGGGGGAGGCGGGGGGTGGTGTGCGCCCTGTGTGGTGCTGGCGGAGTCACCGTTTCCAAGCAGTTTCGCGATCCGTGCCCGCCAGTGCCCTCCGTCTGGGGCAACCGTGTTCTGCGAGGCCTTGAGCAGGGCAAGTACAGGCAAGGGAAGGAGTGGTTTCACCTCACCGAAGCCTGGAACCCCGCCAGTCTGGAGAGAAGCGGCCAGGGTGCGGACCCAGGCTGCCCTCCCCCTCGGGGAGAACACCCTGTCGCTGGCCCCTCGGCTGGATGGCGCCCCCAGCCGAGGAGGGCAAAAAGGTCGTCCTGATGGGTCTTCTCCCGAGGTTTTTGTTCAACGGAGGCTTTGCTTCGTCGGGGCTCGTGGGGATCTCATGA
>CAUYUJ010002428.1:0-21476 GCA_963575745.1 Prorocentrum cordatum
AGGAGCAGCAGGAACAGGAGCAGCAGCAGGAAGAGAGGAGGAGGAGGAGGAGGAGGAGGAGGAGGAAGAGGAGGCGCGGCGGACGCGGGTCTCTTCCGCGCGCCCGACGCTCCATAGTCGGGAGCCGGCAGACGCCCCCGCCGCCCAACCCCAAGGGGCGGCACCCCCGGGGGTAACTGCCTGCGAAACATGCAAGCAGCTACTCCCAGGAGGGTGAGGGCTTCTGCCAGCCGGAGCCTCTGGCCAGCATACAAGGGAGCTCGTAGACGAACGCGACCTCCCCGGCCGCCGGCCTGCGCCTCTCCGCGGCGTCGCAGTCGTCGGTGCCCCCCAGTAGCGCCGCCCAGCCGCCGCAGCGCAGTCAGCGGCGCAGTAAGCCAGCAGCGCTCCGCAGCGGGCCCGCGGGCGCGGGGTCGCGCTGGCTGGCGGCCTCGCCAAGCGTCTGGGGCCTGCGGCCAGCTGGCCCGCGCTCTGCAGCCCGGGTGTCGCGCTCGCTAGGCGGTGGCAAGGGCGGCGTCCCCCTCGAGCGGCCTCCGGTGGCGGCGGCGCCGACGCCTGGCGCGCCGCCTAGCGCAGGCCGGCTGCCTTGCGGAGCTGGCGCGCCGTGGCAGCTTGCAGGCCGCAGCTCAGGACCTTGTAGGCCCGCGCCAGCTCCCGCGGCTGCTGTTCCTCAGGCAGGCGTCTTACCTGCCCGAGCAGCCAGAGGCGGGCCTCGGCGCCGAGCCGCCCCCCCGCCTCGAGGACGAAGGGCGTGAGCCGAGCGCCTGGGTAGCGCGCGTGCTTCTCGCGCTCGCCGCGCCTGCTGGCCTCGCCGTCCCGGCGCGCGGCCACGCGCAGCTCGGCTGGCGTGCCGGCTGCGGGGTGGCGAACGGAGACGTCCAGCCACCGGGCCCCGTCGTCTTCCTGGTACTCCAAGTCCAGGATGGCGCGCTCGAGCTGGCCCTCTGGACGCTGGCGGTCCCAAGTCGGTACTCTCTGCTCGAGGAGTGGCCGTTCGCCGCGCCAGCGGTGGAGGAGCCCAGCGACCCTCCGGTTGAGTCCGCCATGGCGCGCCAGCACCCCCCCGCCCCGCTGGCAAGTCAAGGCGTGGTAGCCGCGCTCGTCCAGAGCCCTGGCGCAGCTGGCCCCGTCGGCGCCGCGCAAGCAGCAGGCGGCCCCTGTCGTCGCGAGCTCGCGCTGGCTGAGCTCCGCGCGCGGGAGCTGCAGCCGCCGCCTGGCGCTGGTCTCCCAGTGGGCGTCTTCCAGCGTGCAGAGTTCGTCCTCTGGGTAGGTCAGGTAGGCGCCGCTGCCGCTGCCGGCCGCCCCCCGCAGCTCGGCCTGTCCGGGAAGGTGCAAGCGTCGCAGCAGAGCTGCGTGCTGGTTTCTTTGTACCTTCTCAGTTGCCAGGCCTTGCTTCAGGGGCGCCTGCAGCGCAGTCGCCAGGTCCCCGCCCGCGGCGAGCTCCAGCCCTTGGTCTTGCAGCCCTTGCCTCGCAGTGGTCAGTTGCTGGGCCGCTCGCGGCAGCCGTTCCAAGCAGTCTGCCAGCGTCCCGCTGCCCTGGTCCTCCGTGACCTCCCCCGCCGCCAGCGTCCAAGAGGCCAGGAAAGCCGCGCGGCGGCGCGTGGTAGCCAGCTGCGCGCCCAAGCCCCCGAAGCGGGCTGGGAGGCCCAGCAGCTCCTTGGCCGTGTCGCCGAGGTCCCGCCCAAGCAGGTCCTGCCAGCAGCCAGCGAGCAGGTCGTCGCACTGCTCCGTCGCGGCGTCCGTCGCGAGCTCCATTCGCAAGGAGTGCTGGCTTGCCGGGCCTGCGTAGGCGCGGAGGAGGGCTGCCGTCGCGTGCTTCTTGAGCCCTGCCTTGTGCAGTTTCTGAAGCTCTCGGTAAAGCTTCTGTAGCTTCCTCCCAGCTTCGGCGAGGCTGTTCGCTGGCTCCCCGAGGGCTGCCGGCGCGCTGCTGTCGGCGTCGCCCGGCGGTCGCAGGTGCTTGCCGAGCACGGGCAAGCTGTGCACCCAGCAAGCCTGCAGCTCTCCCGTGAGCACGGCTCGCCCAGCTGGGGACCAAGCAGCTGTCTTCCCGGAATTCAGCTTTAGCCCGAGGGGCTGGAGAGCCTGTTGCAGGGCTTGCAGTGCGAGAGCAGCCAGCGGAGCCTCCACCACCAGGTAGGAGTCGTCCAGGTAGCTGTACAGCCTCGCCTGTGGGTCCAAGCGGAGTAGCTCCTCGTAGAACCTGTCCAAAGCAACCCTCTGCGCCACGGAGACCGCAGCGGGCGACAAGGGGTCCCCCTGGTCGAATCCCCTGTCGCTTTGAAGCGGGTGGAAACGACCCCCAGCGTCTCGCCAGAGGTGTTTCGCTGGCTGCCCGTACCACGAGAGGAGCGCTGCCGCGACCACCTCGTCTCGCTCTGCCATGGCCGCCAGGGCGGGCGCCCGTTCTAGCGAGGGGAAGGCGGCCTCCAAGTCCAGCTTCAGGAAGACTGCTGTGGGCCTGGTTTCCGCCTGGGCCTCCAACTTCCGCAGCAGGAGTTCGGTGCCGCCTGGCCTCCCGACTCCGTACTGCCTGTCGCCAGCTGCGGCCCGAAGTTGCTCCTTCCTGACCCGCGCCAGCGCTCGCAAGCCCAGGCGGCGCACCGTGGAGCCCACAACGAGCGGCCGTACGTCGTCGCCTCCCTTTTGGAGCGCCGTGACCTCCCCTGTGCGGAGAACGGCTAGGGCCTCGCTGGGCAGCATGCCGAAGGCGATCCAGGATATCGCTTCGGAGAGCCATCCCAACGTCTCGGCGCAACGCTTCGCGTCTTCGAGGTGTTCCAAGCGGCAGCCTAGCAGCCCCGGCGCCGAGAGGCGGGCCGGCCTCCGCAGCAGTTTCGCTGTCTCCTCCTGGACGTTTTCGAGGATCTCTGGCGGAGCCCGCGGGATGCCCTCCAACGACGGCGCTGGCTGAGCTGTTTCGCGGAAGCACGCCTTTACCTTGTTCAAGGTGTCTGGGGTGCGTGGGGCCAGTCTGCTGTTGGCTGTGGCTCGGAGAGCCCGGCCTTCTTCTCCAGCTGCTGCCAGGGTGTGTACCCGCGCCGCCTTTTTGTTTGTCGCTGTTCTTGGCGGCCGCCACTGGGATCTTCCGCCCGTGCCGGACGGACGCCCAGAGCGCGTCCCACTGAGCCCCCCCAGAACCACGCAAGGCGCCCCTCGAGCAGCTCTGCGCAGGTCGCGGTTTCGTCGCTGGTGCTGAGAAGGAGGAGGTCCAGCACCAAGAACAACTTCCATTCATCCTTCGCCTCCCCGCGTTCCCGGGCGTGCCGAAGGACTTCCAAAGACTTCCGGCGCACCTGGAGGACGGCGCCGCGTAGTCTGTCTGGGATCTGCACATACGTAGTGGCTCCTGTGTTTACCAGGTCGTCCCACGGCAGGGCTGTCCACCAGTCTTGGCCGGGTAGCTCGTTGTCGTCCCAAGCTGGATGCTGGACGGGCTGGTGTTGCTGCTGCTGCGCCGGCGGCGCCCCTCCAGCGGCGGCTCCTGCTCCGCGGGTAGCCTCGCGGACTGCCGTCTGCGCTCGCGCCGCCTCGGCGCTCAACGCATCGCCTCTCCCATGAGGCCGGAGCTCCGCGCCCGGCGGCAGGCGACCCTTCAGGCAGGTAGTGCACATCCAGCGTGAGCACGTGCGGTTGCCCCAGGTGCACAAGCGCAACTCGCCTGCTTCGAAGACCAGGCCGCAGGCCCTGCAGGCGGCCGGTCGTGCCGATGCTCCTTGCACGTCGACCGCCCAGACCGCTGCCCGAAACTGGGCCGCCAGCTGAACGCTCGCGTCCACCTCCATCGTGTCCTCCTGCTCCTCTCCCCCTGGCTCCTGGCGCCGCCGGCCGCTGGCCGCGGGTGCGCCTGCGGCCGCGAGGGAAACGTCGACTTCCATGGCGCGCCCCCCCCGCGGAGGAGGGGAGAAGGGGCTGAGGGGCTGAGGGGCTTGAGCCAGGAGGAGGAGGAGGAGGAGGAGGAGGAGGAGGAGGAGGAGGAGGAGGAGGAGGAGGAGGAGGAGGAGGAGGAGGAGGGAGGAGGAGGGAGGGAGGACTGGAGGAGGAGGAGGAGGGAGGAGGAGGGAGGAGGAGGAGGGGGGAGGAGGAGGAGGAGGAGGAGGAGGAGGAGGAGGAGGGAGGAGGAGGAGGGAGGAGGAGGAGGAGGAGGGAGGAGGAGAGGAGGAGGGAGGAGGAGGAGAGGAGGAGGGAGGGAGGAGGAGGGAGGTGGAGGTGGAGGAGGAGGAAGAGGAGGAGAAGGGAGGAGGAGGAGGAGGGAGGAGGAGGAGGAGGAGGAGGGAGGAGGAGGAGGGAGGAGGAGGAGGAGGAGGAGGAGCGCGCCGAGGCACGGCCGAAGGAGCGACCCCCACCGAGGGGGCGCCACGGTGGCCGCGGGCGGCCCGCGCAGGGCGAGGCGCGCGCGACGCCCCCGTGAGCCCACGTCGGGCCTGACCCCCTGAGGAGAAATCAAAGATAGCCAAACAAAGATGCTCAATGGCAATCAAACATAGCAGAACCATCGTTACATCTTCCTCCTATCGATCTCGCTATCGATCTCACTCCACGGGACACCACGGGACACCCCGGGACACCGCGGGACACTGCAAGGCACCGCCGGACGGACGGACGGACGGGCGGGCGGGGGATACTCATTTGTCTTGACTCTGCCCTTGCAACGGCGGGTTCATCCCTCGCGCGCGCCCACGCAACTTCGTCTCGCCCGCACGCACGCCACGAACGAAAAGAAACGAGTTCCCAGTTGGGGGTCTCCCACTGCGATCGCACCCCCCAACCTCCGATTCCCCCTGTAGAGGGACACGCCCTACTTAACTTAACCCTACAGGCCGATTTTGGAGGAAAAGAAACAGTCAAACAATACTCGAAAGGCCGCCGAAAAATAATCAAACCATCGTCCCCAGACTATTTTTTGTATTATTTTGAGTGTCTATATATATATATATATACACGACCACCCTTCGGGTGATAAGGAAGCTGTGGGGGGGGGAGGGAGGGGACCCAACATCTGACTCAATCGATCTCACTATCGATCTCACTCAACGTGACACCACGGGACACCAAGGGACACTTGTGGATCTTACTATCGATCTCACTCAGGGGGACACCATGGGGCACCACGGGACACCGACGGACACTTCTTGATCTCAATATCGGTCTCACTTTCGATCTCACTATCAATCTCACTCAACGGGACACCATAGGACACCAAGGGAAACCACGGGACACCACGGGACACCTCGGGACACCACATCGATCTCACTATCGATCTCACTATCGATCTCACTCAACGGGACACCACGGGACACCACGAGACACCTGTCGATCTCTCTATCGATCTCACTATCGATCTCACTTTTTGGGACACCACGGGGCACCTCGTGGCACCACATCGATCTCAATTTCGTTCTCACTATCGATCTCACTATCGGTCTCACTCAACGGGACACCACGGGACACCACGGGACACCTGTCGATCTCACTATCGATCTCACTATCGATCTCACTTAATGGGACACCACGGGACACCTCGGGGCACCACATCGATCTTAGTATCGATCGCAATATCGATCTCACTATCGCTCTCATTATCGGTCTTACTGAACGGGACACCACGGGACACCGCGGGACACCGCAAGCCACCGCCGGACGGACGGACGGGCGGGCGGGGGATAATCATTTGTCTTGACTCTGCCCTAGCAACGGCGGGTTCATTCCTCTCGCGCGCCCACGCAACTTCGCGTCGCCCGCACGCACGACACGAACGGTGCGAAACGGGTTCCCGTTTGGGGGTCTCCGTTCCACTGCGATCTCACCCCCCAACCTCCGATTCCCCCTGTAGAGGGACACGCCCGACTGAACTCTACAGGCGGATTTTGGAGGTAACATAGAAAATAATCAACAATACTCAAAAGTAGTCAAAAAATAATAGAAGATCATCCCCGTATTATTTTTTGGGCTATTTTTGAATATTCCTCCTGCAGAGAGACGGGCCCGACTCAACCCTGAGCCTGGCCTCGCTGGCGGAAAACAAACCCGTGTCCGCGGCCTTGCGGGCTGGGCCCCTGGGCCGCGACCCCGCGGAGACGGGGCGTTTTTTCGCGGATGCCCCGCGCGGAACGCACCCGTGCGGCAGTGTGTCCGCGGGATCGCGCCCCAAAATGCAGACCGCGAGGGTGCGGACACGGATCCGTCCGCCGCTCGTGGGGCCCTGCCCTGGCGACGCCCCTGCCCTCCCCCTTGCCTCTCCCTCCTGTCCCCGGGGACGAATGTGTGTGTACGTGCGTGTACGTGCGTGTACGTGCGTGTGTGTGTGTGTGTGTGTGTGTGTACGTGTGTGTGTGTGTGTGTGTGTGTGTGTGTGTGTGCGTGCGTGCGTGCGTGCGTGCGTGCGTGCGTGCGTGCGTGCGTGCGTGCGTGCGTGTTTCTCTACTGCAAGAGACACAAGCTACGCTCGGGCGGAGGAGGGGCAGGGCACGGCAGAGGACGCCGGCAAAACTGGGAGGTGGGAGCGGCCACCGGGAGCGGCGCATCGATGCACGGCTGGGAGCGACCGACGAGCGGCGGCGATGGCCGGCCGCGTGCGGCCGGGCCGGGGGCGGGACGCTCCTCCCGCAGGTCGACGACCACCTGGGTGAAGGGGCCCCAGGACACACAAATAAATACACACAAATAAAAATATTCCCCATATTTTCCTATATTTTCTGGGTTTTTGTCTTCCCCCCCAATTCCCATATTTTCCAATATTTTCTGGGGAATCGAGGATTAATTGTGTCTGTGTGTTTTTTCCTCTCTTGACTGGGCGCGGCGTCCAGGATCGTGGCTCCGCGCCGCTCCCTGCCTCCGCCTCCCGCGGCGGGGCGGCGCGTTCGACGCACACGCCGCCGCCGCCGCGCCGCCACGGGAGGAACGCCGGGCGGGCCTCGGCCACGAGCGGGTCCCCGGCCCAGGTCTCGGGAGCGACCCGAGCGCCAAGGCCCCGCCTGAGCCCAAGGTGGTCCTCATCGCAGCGCCTTGGCTGTGCGTCGCCTGGCCGGCCAGAGAGCCAGCGAGGTCGGCGAAGGAGCTCGGTGTACAGACGCTCCAGCGCGCCAGAGGTTGGGAACCTTGGGCGTCCATGCACCCAGCTCCTTGGCCGATCAGGCGACCTGGTGCAGACCCCGAGCCCATCCCACTCCCCTTCCTCCATTCCCCCGTTTCTCCACTTACGCTCCTCCGCACTTCCTCGAGCCTTCTTCTATGGGGCGGTGGCATCTGTAGTCCGAGCTGGATCGCGTAAAGGGGTAGGGAGCGGGGCGTGGATTGAGGATTGGTGGCGGAGTGGTAGGGAGGGATATGGGGTCGGGAGGGGCACTCTGGGTTTCCTAGCAAGCGTGGGGGGGGACCCCCCCCAACGGGGGTGAGCCTCGCCTCGTCGTCGCGCCGCGAGGGGGGGCGGAGCGCCTTCGGCGCGCGGTGGCTGCCCGCGACGGGGGTCGATGTGTGGCTGTCGGCGGGGGTGACGCCCCCTCACGCTTATCAAGAAACCTGGAGTAGGGAGGGGTGGGGAGGGGTAGCAGCGGGAGAATTGGAGGAGGGAGGGGTCGGGGAGGGGTAGCGGCGGATTCAGGCTTCGGGGAGGGGATCGCGCAAAGGGGTGCAGGAGCGGGCCGTCCCTCGCGGTCCGTGGGGCGGCCTGCGTCGCTCGAAGGGGTGGGCTGGGTGGGCAGCGTGGGGGGCGCCTGAACGGGCCGGCGGGTGGGGCGGCCTGGGGAGGGGTGCATTTTGCAGTCAGCTCGTGTCATGAGGATGCGCGGTAAGGGTGCAGGGCCTTGGAGGGCCACGCGAACGCTTTTCGGACGAGGCTGGCCAACGAAAGTGGCCAAGGGTGGATGGACCGAGGAGGCAAGGATGCGAGGGTACCTTCGGGAAGGTTGCCCATCCTTACTGCGCGGGGATAGACAGCCTGGAGAGCACATCCACCGCCCCTGCTCAGGCCCATCCTGGGCCCAAGTGTACGGTTTCCCCCGGGGCCGTAGGCGACCCGAGGAGGAGGAGGAGGAGGAGGAGGAGGAGGAGGAGGAGGAGGAGGAGGAGGAGGAGCAGCAGCAGGAGGAGGAGAAGGAGGAGGAGGAGGAGGAGGAGGAGGAGGAGGAGGAGGAGGAGGAGGAGGAGGAGAAGGAGGAGGAGGAGGAGGAAAAGGAGGAGGAGGAGGAAGTGGATGAGGGGGACGGGGAGGAGGGTGAGGAATGGGAGGAGGAGGAGGAGGAGGAGGAGGAGGAGGAGGAGGAGGAGGAGGAGGAGGTCAAGGAGGAGGAGGAGGAGGAGAAGGAGGAGGAGGAGCGCACATCCACCGCCCCTGACCAGCCCCATCCCAGGCCCAAAGGATCGGGGCACACGCCTCCCTGGCCACGTCGGGAGGGCGTCATTGAGCACCGATCCTGGGCAGAGGATTTTGGGGCCCTTGCCGAAGGCGGTGGACACGTGTATAGAAGAAGAAACACGAACCGTGTGATGGGTGCGCCAAAATGGGGCGGGGCCGCCATGCGAACCCTGCCATTGGGGCCCTCGGTGGAACCCGCAATGTGGCCACGAATCATGAGATGGGTGCGCCAAAAATGTGGCGGGGCCGCCATGCGAACTCTACCACTGAGGCCTTCGGTGGAAACCCAAATGGGGCCACGAACCGTGTGATGGGTGCGCCAAAAGTGATGCGGGGCCGCAAATGGAGCCACGAACCGTGTGATGGGTGCGCCAAAAAACAAGGCGGGGCCACCATGCGAACCCTGCCACTGCGGCCTTCGGTGGCCCCCAATGGGGCCACGAACCGTGTGATGGGTGCGCCAAAAGTGATGCGGGGCCGCCATGCAAACCCTGCCACTGGGGCCTTCGGCGGAGCCCCCAATGGGGCCATGAAGCGTGTGAGGGGTGCGCCAAAAATGAAGCGGGGCCGCCATGCGAACCCTGCCACTGGCGCCTTCTGTGGAGCCCCCAATGGGGCCACGAACCGTGTGATGGGTGCGCCAAAAGTGATGCGGGGCCGCCATGCGAACCCTGCCACTGGGGCCTTCGGTGGAACCCCTGGGTGCGCCAAAAATGTGGCGGGGCCGCCATGCGAACCCTGCCACTGGGGCCTTTGGTGGAGCCCCCAATGGGGCCACGAACCGTGTGAGGGGTGCACCACAAGTGGGGCGGGGCCGCCATGCGAACCCTGCCACCGAGGCCTTCGGTGGAGCCCCCAATGAGGC
Organism: Prorocentrum cordatum; assembly: GCA_963575745.1. Taxonomy (NCBI): domain Eukaryota; class Dinophyceae; order Prorocentrales; family Prorocentraceae; genus Prorocentrum; species Prorocentrum cordatum. The sequence goes on from CAUYUJ010002428.1 coordinate 9,216, forward strand.
CACGAACCGTGTGATGGGTGCGCCAAAAGTGATGCGGGGCCGCCATGCGAACCCTGCCGCTGGGGCATTAGGTGGAGCCCCCAATGGGGCCACGAACCGTGTGATGGATGCGCCACAAATGGGGCGGGGCCGTCATGCGAACCCTGCCACTGGGGCCTTCGGTGGAGCCCCCATGGCAGCCATGCGAACCCTGCCACTGGGGCCTTCGGTGGAGCTCCCTATGGGGCCACGAAACGCTGGGTGAAACGCAGGGAGGATGGAGGAGAGGGAGGAGGGGGGGAGGAGGGAGGAGGGAGGAGTGAGGAGGAGAGCGCGGGGACCGTCTCTTCAAAACGAAGACCCAACGCCACAGGATGGTTGAACATGACGGATGATGTTGGAACATCTTCTGCCGCTGGGGGGTCTCGCTGGGCCCCAGGACCGCCAAGAAACGGCTCGGAATGAAACACTGGCTCCGCAGAACGGGTCGGGACATCCATTGACCGCGTACTGACAAAAATGGAAACATCGCATGGCTTGGAGATGTCCCTGATTGGTTCCAAGAGACCCCCTGAAGCACCCAAGCGGCGCCCAACGAGGCTTCCCGCGAGATCCTGGGAAGAATGTAGGGCACACGAAGATAGTGAGAGGCCCAGTGAACTTCAGAGGCCAAGTGACATTTAGAAACTCTAGTACGCCTTTTGTTTCCGAGGAAGGCTCCCTAGCTTCGCAGAGAGCGCCCAGAAACACCCAAGACGTCCCACGAAGGCCCTGAGAGCCTCAGGATAGCCCCAAAACTGCCTAACAGTCCACGACCCAAGATGGCTCCAATTGCGGGCCCAAAACCCGCCCATGCGCCCCCCCAGACGGTTTAGCCGAGCCTCTTGAGGAGATCTTGGTGGGAACATTCCTGCCCAAAACGGCTCCGAGACCCCCAACGGGCAGGGCCCCTCCGAGGCCTCCAAGAAGAGGCCCCCCCAGAGCCGGGTGTGAGAAGGTGTTTGAGATGACTGGCTGTCCAGTAGATGGAGAATACTTCTAAACCCTTGCACATTAGATCGGAATTCTGATCACCCTCTCCGCTCCTGATCGGAATGGTGCTTTCAGTATGGGTTATGATTTTGGGAGTTCAATACTTCTGTCCACTCAAGCCCTCTACACTGCCGTAACCTTAATATTCAGTTGGGGGGTCCTGGAGGGCATCTTGCTCTGCAGAGTTCGAACTCTTTGTTCATGCTCAGAGTTGGGGGGGTCACGGTGGGGGCGCGAGCGCGTCAACCCACCTCCGGAGCTCTCGGATCCTCCAACTCCACCTTCCTCGGCCACCAAGATTCCCAAGATGCCTTTTGAGATGGCTCCAGAAGGGCTCCAACACGGCGGATAAGCTTCAACACCGAAGATGGCCGCAAGACAGCTCAACACGCCGAAAGAGGGACCCACGAGGACCCCAAAAGGGTGCCAAAGGTATAAACTATTGATTAGGCGTAGGTTGTGGCTGCTTTTCGCGTTCTCGTATTTTCGGGCGTCAGCAATTATTACAACGGCGCGAAAGCCCGCCAAGACTGGCTCAAGACGGTTCCCAAAAGGGCCCAGACACACTGCCCTCCAGGACCCCCAACATTACCCGACGAGGTCCCCATAGGACCGTCAAAAAACGACTCGGGGAAGGGGTCGGGCCCAGGGGAAGGGGTCGGGACTTTCTGAGACGCCGTACAAGACACATTAGGACATCGCATGCCTGGGCTCCTCCGCAGTGCGCCGAAGGCGTCTTCGATATCACCCATGGGTGGGAACGAATGAGGCGCGTACGCATGCATCCGACCGGACGAAAGACGGCAACGACTGGGTGGGCCGTTCAAGGCTAGGCTCGCGCCACTGAAATCGTAGAGAACAGCAACATCGATGCTCGTATCTCCAACCACCTCGACCCGCCTCCTCCGTTTTACGATGCACTGACTTTGCGCAGGTGTTCGTACCGTCTACGCGGTAAAATAATGTGTACGGGTCGACGTAGGCGATGACGCATACACAGTAAACCTTGGTGAGCGCAGAAGGGCATGGAGTATGCACACCAGATGTCGAAAGGGGGAGATGTCGATGCCAGATGCAATAACCTGTCATCCCCCTCGTGCTCCCCTAGAGGCCTCCTGGATGGGGTCCGAGTAGATGGGGTCGGAGGACCGCGTCGCATCGGCGATGCATCGGCGACGTCGGCGTTGAGAAAATCAAGCTCCACATCGAGCCGTATCGGAGATGCATCGACGATGCGGCGCGATCCTTCGACCTCATCTACTCCGACCCCATCTGGGAGGCCTGGACTCGTGCCCCCAAGGAGCAGAGCAGTCCAGGGCACGAGAACGCTTGTGGGGGACGCCTGCAAGGACGCTCGAAAGGCTTTCCGGGGAGCTTGCCAGCTTGAGGCAGGAGCTTCTCAGGAGCTCCAGAAGCGCCGCAAGACAGCTACAGGAAGGCCTGCGGCACGCGTGTACAAAACCCTGCCTCTCACCCCCCTCCTGCTCTCCGTCCTCCTGTGACAGCCACACGGCCCACGCACCCCGGGGCTCTGAGGCGGCTGCTCTGAGGTCGCGCACGTTGGAGCCGTACCTGCGGGCGCGCGCGCCCTCCCGAGAGGAGAGGCAGCCTGTCGTTGTTCGTTGGGGGGAGGGGCGGCGCGGTGCAGGAGGGTGGCGCGTGGGAGGAGCGCGGAGAGTCGGCCGCGAGCTCGGGGGGGAAGCAAAAAGAGAAGGCCGCCTCAGCAGGCGCGGAAGTCCCGCGGCCTCCTGAGGAGGTTTTCTGAGCCTTCCCCCGAAGACACAGAAGTAGGGGAACGAAGAATGACATAAACATGAAAACTCGGAGGTCCGCGCGGATTTCTCGGATTGGCGCTGGACCCCCCTCCCTGGCGCGCGGAGCGCGCCAGGGGCGCCGGAGGCGCCGCCAGGAGGTCCAGCGCGGATCCGAGAAATCCGCGCGAACCTCCGAGATTTTATGTTTATGTCATTCTTCGTTCCCGTAAGAACACTTCTCAGCAGGCGCCGGGGCTTCTGAGAAGCCCCGCCGCCTTCCGAGAAGGCCTTCTCCTTCTCACTTCCCCCCCTCGCTCGCCGCCGAGAGAGGGAGCGGGGAGGAGAGGAGGTCAGGAAGCACATGCTCCGACAGTTCTCCTCGATACTCTCGTCAGAAAGCACCCCAGGAGAGGGGCCCGGGAAACAGCGGTATCGGTACCTGCTTGCCTCTCCAGAAGGGGGTGTGGCGAGGAGAAGCTGGGGGCGGGAGGGCGGGGAGGAGGAGGAGGAGGAGGAGGAGGAGGAGGAGGAGGAGGAGGAGGAGGAGGAGGAGGAGGAGGAGGAGGAGGAGGAGTGGTTCAAAAAGGCCCCACGACTGCCGCGGGCCGAACACGGTCCACCGCAGGCCCACGCCAGAAGCCCGCGGACGTGCCCGAAACAACCCTACACAGGCCCACGACGGCCCTTCCATCAATGCGGGATGACGACTAACAAAAAAATTGGACAGAACGATTAAACACATAATTTTCTGCTAGTTCTGCATACTTTTCTGACTGGAGGGGAACGTTTTAAAACATAGTTTTCCAGCCCGCGGCCGGTTTTTTTCTAATCGTCATCCCGGGCGGCGCCGCGTGAACACGACCCCCGGTCACTTATTAATCGTCATCCTCCATTAGTCCAAGAAGGCGCGCCACCTTTCCAATATCCAACTGCAGCAGAGGCTCACGCAGCGGCCCAGGCTGTTCCAAGTGAAGTCAAGGTGGACATGCTTCCCAGCGTGAGCCCCAAGCAGCGGCTTCTTGGACTCTCGATGTGCAACGGTTGGGGTGAAACCAATGCACGGGGCAACATGTGTACTGCAATAAATGGAATACAATCGATGATCCGCCACCGTGCCGCTGGGCACAGAATGGGCGTGTCCTCAGGTCCTTTGGCTAATCTCTGGAGCCTTAGTCCCCAATCCTGCGGACTCTCAACGGGCCCGGACCCAAACATTATCAAATCTCCCCGGGCTTCCGGCGGTTCCCCATGGCTCCCCCGCACCTTGTGGCGTGATTTTTTCTGGCCAACGAGGGCCCCAAGACGGGCCAAGTGGACCCAAACTGGCTCCCCAAGACGGTCCAAGATGGCCCCGAGTCGCCGAGCGATCGCTCCAAGACGCTCAAGATAGCCTCTAGACGGCTGAAGGGGCCTCCGAGACGCAACAGTTACTGATTTCCCTTAAGTTTTTTGAAGGTTGTCGGTTTTCTCGCCGTTTCAGCTTCCCGACGCTCCCAGACGACCCAAGAGGCCCCAAACATCGCTCTAATACGGCCCACCATGAGGTCTTCAAGAGGGCCCCAAAACGGTCCAAGAGAGCCCCAGGACGGCTCAAGAGGTTCTCAAGGCGGCCCAAGAGGGTCCCAAGACGGCCCAGGAAGGGGCCCAGGAGAGGGAACAAAAACCATCAATCCAAGCCTTCCGCCTCAAGAGGCCCCAGGAAGCCCGCAGGAGGCCCCCAGAGGCTTCCAGGAGGCCCCAAGAGGCCCCCAAGAGTCCCCCAAGAGGCCTCAAGAGGCCCCCAAGAGGCCCAAAACAAGCCCCAAGAGACCCCAAAACGGCCCGCAAGAGGCCTCAAAACTGCTTCCATCAGGCCCCCGAGAGGCCCCCCACGAGATCCCAACAAACAGACCCACACTCCAGGCAGGGTGGCGGGATGGGCGGACGGCCGTTAGATATGCAACCTGTGCGGCGCAATGTATGTGGTGCAGTGCAAGCTATGCAACATGTGATATGGGATGCAATCTAGATTTAAGTCCAGGCCGATTTTCAACGAAAAATCAAACATACGAACACATACTCCAAAATGGTCCAAAATTGTAAGGAAAATCGTTCCCGGACTATTCTTCGACAATTTTTGAATATTCCTCCTGTAGAGGGACAGGCCCGACTTAAACCTAGATTGCGAGACCTGTGTGGCGCAGGCTATGCGACGCATTCTATGCGGCTCGGGCCAGCTGCCTGCGGCATATCGTGCCAGCGCAGAAGCGTTGCATCAGGTCGGGCGTGTCCCCCCACACGCGGATTTTTCATGAAAAATTGCAGATACTCAAAACATACTTGGAAATAGTCAGACATGGTAAGCAAATCGTCCCCAGACTATTTGTTTTAACTATTTTGGAAAACCCCTCCTGTAGAGGGACAGGCCAAACTTAAGCGTAGCAAGATTGCGGTCGAGCTGAAGACCCGATCTGGCTCAGCGCCTTGCTCAAACTGCCGCGGGTCTTCAACGCCCCCTCCTTGTCTTAGGTCGGGCGTGTCCCTACAGGCGGATTTTGGACGAAAAATGAAATATACCCCAAAAATATTCAAGAAATATTCAAGAACGGTCAAACAATCGTCCCCATTTTTTTGATTTTTTCGAATTTTCCTTCTGTAGAGGGACAAGCCCGACTTAATCCTTGTCCGCAACCTCTTCCTGCTCTTTCCTTCGTCCTCGCCTTCGGTTTGGGGGGGCGCATTGGCAACTCAGTGGGGCTCCATCTGGGCCTCTTGAAAACCTCTTGGGCCCCATCGGGGGCAGGAGAGCCCAGAATCGGATGGACGAGTCGGATCGGCGATCGACATGAAGCGGATCGGCGGAAATCGGCAGCCACGCAGGGAGACGTCGAATCGGCAGAGATCGGCAGGCTCGCAGGCCTCCCTTTGAAGGGGCCCTGGGACACACAAATAAATACACACAAATGAAAAGATCCCCCACATTTTCCTATATTTTCTGGGTTTCTGTCTTCCCCCCCACTGCCCATAGTTCCCCATATTTTCTGGGAATCGAAAATTAATTTTGTCTGTCTGTTTTTTTCTCCTCCTGACCCTTCAGGAACCGGAATCCCCAGCGGAATCCGACGTCGGATCGAGTCGGCATCGGAGACCGGCGAAATCGAATCGAATCGGCCTCTCGCGTGGGTGCCCGTCGGGATTCTTGAGGCAGCCGCGGGCGCCAGGCTGCCACCGCGCTCGCCTTAGGTCGGGCGTGTCCCCCCACAGGCGAACGTTGAACGAAAAATAGGAAAATCCGAAAAAATACCCCCCCCCCAAAAAAAAAATTGTTGAGACTGTCAAAACATGGCCCCCGAAGTCTCTTTCGACTCCTGTTGAACATGCTCCTCCTGGGGAGGGACACGCCCGACTGGACGCCGGGCTGCCGCCGCGCTCGCCCGAAGAACCCCCCCGCCGGGAGCCCCCCCCCCGGTGGCGCGCCAAGGGTGAAGGGGCCCCAGGGCGCACAAATACGCACAAATAAAAATACTCCCCATATTTTCCCATATTTTTTGGATTTTCGTGTTCCCCCCCACTTCCCATATCTTCCCATATTTTCAAAAAAATCGACGAATAATTGTGTCTGTGTGTTTTTTCCCCTCCTGAAAAGGGGCCCGGTGCCTGGCCCCGGGGGGGGGGGGGGGGGGGGGGGGGCTGCGCGCAGGGCTGCGGGCCGAGAGGTCGGGCGGGCCCGGGCGCGTGCGCCGGGGCCCTCCGCGCTCGAGCCGTGTCTCACGTCCTCCAAAACGGCCGCAAAATAAGAAAGGCTCCAAACATATTCCACACCCCCCCAAGAGCCCCCCAAGAGGCCCTGGGGGCCTCCAAAACGCCGCCAAGGAGCCCCAAGAGACTCCCAAGAGGTCCCCAAGAGGCCCCCAAGAGGCCCTAAAGAGGGCTCCAGGGCCGGCGGCATGAGCGAAGCGATTATAAGAAAGGCTCCAAACAGATTCCACACCGGCCGAAAAAAAAAGACTCAAAGCATAGTCCCAGGATTATTTGTTTGGACTATTTTTGAATCTCCCCCCTGTAGGCTCGAGCCGTGTCTCATTTCATCCAAAAGGGCCGAAAAATAAGAAACTTTGAGATTGTCAAAACATGGCCCCCAAAGTCTCTTTCGACTCCTGTTGAACATGCTCCTCCTGGGGAGGGACACGCCCGACTGGACGCCAGGCTGCCGCCGCGCTCGCCCGAAGAACCCCCCCCAGCCGGGAGGCCCCCCCCGGAGGCGCGCAAAGTGATGGGCCTGTTTTCCACCACCAACACCACCATAAGTTGGAGGGGGGAAGGCGGAAGAGGAGGAGGAGGAGGAGGAGGAGGAGGAGGAGGACCCCCTCTTCCTCCAACTTATGGTGGTGGTGGTGGAAAACAAGCCCATCACAAAGGGGCCCGGTGCCTGGCCCCGGGGGGGGGGGGGGCCGGCGCGCAGGGCTGCAGGCCGAGAGGTCGGGCGGGCCCGGGCGCGTGCGCCGGGGCCCTCCGCGCTCGAGCCGTGTCTCACGTCCTCCAAAACGGCCGAAAGATAAGACAGGCTCCAAACATACACCCTGCGAAATGCTTAAGAATTCATGGGTTAAGAAATTCATAATCTCAGAACTTGAATAAAAGCCCAACATTTCTATTACAATCTTAAGATTTACATTGCAACGTTAAGAATAATCGAGACTCTGGCCGAAAGCTTAAGTTTTCTTAAGCATCGCCTACGGTGTATTCCACACCGGCCGAAAAAAAAAGGCTCAAAGCATAGTCCCAGGATTATGTGTTTGGACTACTTTTGGATCTCCCCCCTGTAGACCCTGACCTTCCACAGAGCTATTTTTTAGCACGGGAGCTATTTTTTAGCACGGGAGGCCGAAGAATAAGAAAGGCTCCAAACATATTCCACACCGGCCGAAAAAAAAGACTCAAAACATAGTCCCAGGATTATCTGTTTGGACTACTTTTGGATCTCCCCCCCGTAGACCCTGACCTTCCAGAGAGCTATGCTTTAGCACGGGAGGCCAAACAACCTATTAATAAAAAAAGCGAGGCGACACGGCCTAAAACCAAGACGTAGACTAGCTCTGGGATAGGTCTTTAAGTCGGGTGCCATTTTTTAGCCCTCCTGGAAGGTCAGGGTTGTTTGCGCCCCGAAATGTATTGCATGCCCCAACGTGCTGCAACCCCGCAAATCTATTGCACCAAATCTATTGCACCACCCCCTTGTCGCTGGACCCCCAGGTCAACCCGACTTGTCTCACTTCATGTTCCCTGAGATCCTGGCGACTCAATTTTTTCGAGCCGGGCGTTTTCGCCTTCTTTCGGGTCCCCGGGCCATCACAGATCGATGCGGCTCGAAACAGGACGCAGGAAGATGGAGTCCGGGGCTCCGGGCGCGGAGTTTCACGACGTTGCAATTTTTGTTCGCTACGTCGGATCTCAGGGTTGCTCCCATCGTACTTACCCTGACCTTCCAGAGATCTACTTTTTAGCACTGGAGGCCTAAAAACCTAAACAACTGAGCGAAACAGCCTAAAACCAAGACGTAGAATAGCTCTAGGATCAGTTTTTAGGTCGGGTGCTATATTTTAGCCCTCCTGGAAGGTCAGGGTAAGGGCCACATCCCAGAAATGGTTTCGAGCACCTGGAGAAGTGCCGACCGAGTGTCGAAGCAGCGTCGGATGAGTGTCTCCCAGGGCCCGACACGTGAAAACCCTGGAGTTTCGGTACATTTTTGGTGCTCGAAATTCTTTCTGGCGTCAAAGGCTAAAGTAGGTTGGAACATCATAACTCTCACTCCTCCTGGTGAGAAGAACAACTATCGTTAGGTCGGGCATGTCCCCCGACAAGCGGAATTTGGATGACAAATAAAACAGACACCAAATATATTCAAATATCGTCAAAGGATGATAGAAAAATCGTCCCCGGACTACTTTCTGCTATTTTCGAACCTTCCTCCTGTGGAGGGACACGCCCGACTTAAAGCTATCGTGTTGGGAGGAAGGGGCTGGGAGGAAGAAGGGCACGAGCAACAGCATTCGGACGCAATGCACGATGCCTTCGACCGCCTGCGGGTCACGATGCCCTCACTTCCCCCAACCTCCTCCTCACTCCACCCTCCGTGCTCGAGCCTCCTCTCACTCCTCCCGTGGGAGGACCCTCCGCGCTCGAGCCTCCTCTCACTCCTCCCGTGGGAGGTCTCCTCGGCACCCTCCGTAGAAGATCCGTGGGGCCCCTCCGGCAACACGCGTGAGATGCCCGCAAAAACTGCGCCGCTCCAGCGACGGGCTCGGCAGGGCGCCGCCCTTCGCGACACGCCAGAGCTCCACGGGACTCCTCGGGAAGTCCGTCGGAGTCCACTGCCTCGCTCCTCCTGGTAAGCGCTTTTGCTCGGCGTCTCGGCACTGGGCGGAAAGAGGTGCCCTGACCTTCCAGGAGGGCCAAAAAACGTGGCGCGCGACTGAGAAAAGCCTATCCCAGAGCTCTTCTACGTCTCGGTTGTAGGCCGTTTCGTTCCGCTGTTTAGGTTTTTAGGCCTCCCGTGCTGAAACAAATCGCTCTCTGGAAGGTCAGGGTGGGGGGGGGAGGGGGCGGGGCCTCGCTCCTCGGGAACAGGCGCCCAGGACAGCCAAGATCCACTCCGGGGGGGGGGGGGAGAAGGGGCCCGAGGGCTCGCGCCGATCGGCACAACAAGGAACTGAAAAGCGATCACCTGTTGAGAAGAACAGCCATCATGTTGGGAGGAAGGGGATGAACAACAACACTCGGACGTGGTGCACGATGCCTTCGGCCGCCTGCGGGTAGTGAAACCCGCGCTTCTCCCAGCCCCATCCGCCCAACCCGAATAGGGGAAAAACAAACCTGCCTCGCTTTTGACCACCCTCGCTTCCAAGAGATACCAAGAGATGTCAAACTACGGCATGTGCTGGTCAGGTCGCTTGACGAGGAAGCACGTGGTGTGACTTGGTTGTTCCTGGAAGCGAAAGCGGGGTAGGTAATTCACGCTCTGACCGAAACCTGTCTTCCTGACCCGTGGGAGGGTGCTTCGGTGCTCTCGGCTCCCGGGGGGAGGGGGTCCTTCAGGGGCCTCGGGAAGCGTTTTTGAGCAACGGCTCGGGAGGAAGACCCGGCCCCCTGCTCGCCGCCGCTCGGACCTCCACTTCCCGTGCACTGTTCGGTTTTTCGTATGTTTTTGTTTGCTCGATGGTCCAGGATGGTCCTCGATTTATGTCGGGCGTGTCCCCCTACAGGGAGATTTCCGACGAAGAATAACAAATACCCCAAAAATACCCCAAAGGTCAAAACATACTCGAAAAATACTCCCCAGGCTATTTTTTGACAATTTTTGGGCTATTTCGGGGTATCTTTTATTTTTCGTCGAAAAAACCCCTGTAGGGGGACAGGCCCGACTGAATCCTCGATGACTCTCGCCGAGACAAACATGCACCCGCCCGAGCGATGCCAAGCTGGCAAGGGGTTAGGGGGCCACTTGCGAACCCCACCCCTACCCCCCACGATTTCTCAGGGGGAGGGTGGGGTTTACATAATTCAGGAGCTCCCGAGGAAAGGGATGCGAAAGCAGAGGGGGGCAACTAGAGAAAGCGGACGAGGAGGAGGAGGAAAATTAGGTTTCTTGTGAAACTCAGATGCGATACCAAACAGCAAATATAAAAAGCGCACAAGCAGTTAAAACAAAAAACCATGTAAACCACCATCTATGTTAGGGGGGGGGGCCGAACCATTTTTAGACCACTTTCGGGATATATGTCCTCAGGAGGACACTACTGTTATAAGTGGGGGGCAGGCGTAGGGCTCGCACGTGGCCCCCTTTTGGGTGCAGACCTCCGGGGGGGCCCGTGCCTGGAGCGCCTCTCCCGACGTCGGGGGGGAGGGCACCCGGCTCGGCGCCGCCCCGCCCTGGGGCCCGCGCTCGGCGGCCCCGACCTCTGCACACCTCGCCGCCCTTGGGATTGGCAGTGTCGCCCTCTGCCCAAGGGAGCTCGGTGTCTATAGACACCGAGCTCCCTTGGGCGGGTCCCAAGGACCTCTGCCCAAGGGAGCTCGGTGTCTATAGGCACCCCGACTTTGGGGGGGCCGCATGCGGACCCTACAGTGAAAGCGTATAGTCAGGACGCGTGGTCAGGGCGCAAGAGCCTTGGAGGCCGAAGTGGAAGCATTCCGGCCTGCGAAGATTGCTAGGGACGGGCCGCAGAGGCTGAGGCAGGCAAGGACCCAAGGGTACCCTTGAAAAAGTCGTTTGTCCTTACTATGCGCGTTGACTGTACCCCTAGCCCCACGAATTCTGAGGGGGGGTAGGGGCAGGGTCCGCATGTGGCCCCTTAGACTTGGCTCCCCGCCCTGCCCGCGGGACGCTGGAGCGTCTTGGCGCCCAATTCCTTCGCCAGGCTTCTTGGCTCCCTGGCCAACCCGACGACGTGGTGCACTCGAGGGGCGAGCAATTTCATGAGCGGAAAATTTCGAAGGTCCGCGCAGACTTGTTTGAAGTCGGGCGTGTCCCCCTACAGGGGAATTTTCGAGGAAAAATACAAACTACTACTCAAACAATATTCCCAAATTGTCAAAAATTCTCAAAAATAGTCCCCAGACTATTTATAATCTATTTTTGAATATTCCTCCTGTAGAGGGACAGGCCCGACTTAAGACTTGTTGGATCGGCGCTGGACCGCACCTCCCTGGCGAGCGGAGCGCGCCAGGCGCGGCGCCGGGGGCGCCGCCGAGAAGGCCCGGCGCCGATCCAAGAAATCCGTGCGGACCGCCGAAAAGTTCGCGCGGATGCCATTGTTCGTTCACCGATGTACACGTCGAGCCCCTCCTACCCGCTTCTAACACTAGATTCGAGCTCGTCCCTACCCCTGAGCTGGGCAAGCCAAGTGCGATGGCAATCTCAGGGATGTGCCCCCGGAAGCTGAGGGAATCCTTGAGATCGGCATCGAGGTGAGGTGATGCAAAGCATACGGGGTAGGGATCTGTTTCACTAGAGGCCTCCTAGATTCGGGTCGGGCGAAAGGGGGGGATAGCAAAGGGGGGGATTGAGAATCAGTTCATGTCGCTGATTTTCCCGGCGCCTCCCGGCGCCAGAGGCGACCATGTATCGAGGAATGGGCCCCTCGGAAGGGCCGAAACCAGCTGCATGCAGCAAATTTCGGAACTCCCCCTTTCCCAATCCCCCCCTTTCGTCCAGCCCGATAGATGGGGTCCGAGTAGATGGGGTCGAAGGATCGCGCCGCATCGCCGATGCATCGCCAATGCATCGGCGATGCCTCGGCAACGTCGCCGAAGCATCGGCGACGTCGGCGTGAAGCACATCGGGCTCCGCATCGAGCCGCATCGATGATGCATCGGCGATGCGGCGCGATCCTCCGACCCCGTCTGCTCCGACCACATCCAGGAGTCCGAGATTCAAACTGGCAGCCCCCCTCCGCGAGGGTGCGCCTCGAGAGGCCGTGCACGACGAGCGCGAACTCCTCGGCGCGGTGGGCGAGGC
>CAUYUJ010002428.1:21576-46576 GCA_963575745.1 Prorocentrum cordatum
CGCAAGACCCAAGCCCACTCTGGGAGCAGAAATGGACAAAAGAGAGGGCAGATCGCGGTCTGCCCTGTGCTTCTGGCCTTGGGTGCGCCGCAAGGACCGGGATTCGGTGCGCCGCCTCGGCGCGCGTCGTCGTCCCAACCCCGCATCCTGCCTCCCACCCGCCCCTCACACGCAATGCAAGCTGTGGCGACAACGCGCCTTCTCGTGCATTATGAGCCTGCGGCGGGGGAAGAAGAGGTGTACAGACCCTTGACAGCTGGTGTACAGCCCGAAGGCCCCACAAGAACACACTCGCACACGTCGCGCACCCGAGTACTCGAAGCGGACCCTACCGTTCGCTGCCGAGGGTGCTGTGAACTCATGGTGAGAAATGCTTGTGTTGAAGCACGCCTGTGCTCAGTCAGAGGTCGAGGAGCTCGATGCCTAATTGAGCACAGCTGTCTGGCAAACCCGCCAACCTCCTTGAGAACCGAAGGCTCGTAACAGCACCAGGTTCGGCAGCAACAGTGCCAGAAATATCGTCAGAATGGCCAGCCCCTTGTCCTCGATTGGGGTGAGACCAGACGCTATCGATGGACTCCCTGGAACTCTACCACCTGGCACCCGTGTGGGCGAGAGCACCGTGGCGGCTCGTAGCGACGAGCTCCTCCGCGATGGAGCCCTGCACCGCCTGCGAATCTAACCGCGCATGCTCGCCCCCTCCCTCAGAGCCGTCAGCCGCAGGTTGGAGGGCCCGCGCGGCTCGATGTCGGGCAACCGCCTCCTCGAGGTTCGCCTGGGCCTCCGTCGCAGCCGCGCCCTCGAAACGAGGAGCCCCTACGGTGACGACCGACGGGGCGAAGACGGGCGCCCCCACGCGCAGTTTCCCCTCGAAGTGCCCCGCGGAGACGGACTCTTTGGCGGTGCGGGCCTCAAGCTGCCGCCCATGCTGGGCGCGGTTCAGCTCTGCTGGCCTCGCAGTCGTCACGCCGACGCCTTGCGCGTCCGCGTGCAAGGCCACGTTGCGGCGGAGGGCCTCGAGCCAGGAGGGCCCCCCCCCTGCCAGCTTCGCCTGCAGGGCGGGGAGCCCAAGCCTTCGACTGCTGGGCGACTGACTTCGTCGCTGCCGACCACGCTGCCCAAGGCCATCTCAGCTGCCTCCATGCTGTCGCGGACCCGCGAAAGCTCCTGCGACAGCCTCGCGATCGCGTTGTCCGCCGACCAGCGCGCCGCGCCCAATCACGGCCAGCCTTTCGCTGCGCCGCTGCTCTCCGAGCAGTCCCGTGAAACCATCTCCCGAGCAGAGGTAGACCACCTCCAGCAGCTTCAAATCTGGGGCCCAATGAGCAACCAGCTTGAGCAATTGGGTTCGCTCGCTGTTGAGCGGCATGAGCCAGAGTGGCTACGGATTCACATCTTCCCCCTCCAACTCCCCCTCCTCCTCCTTCCCCTCCTCCTCCTCCTCCTCCTCCTCCTCCTCCTCCTCCTCCTCCTCCTCCTCCTCCGTCCAATCCTCCTCCTCCCTGTTCCTCCTCTTCCTCCTCCTCCTCCTCCTCCTCTCTCCTCTCCCTCTGCCTCCTCCTCCTCTTCTTCTTCTTCTTTCCTCCTGCTCCTCCTCCTCCTCCTCCTTACTCTCCCCCTCGTCCAACTCCTCCTCCTCCTACCGCCTCCTCCTCCTCCTCCTCCTCCCTCCTCTCCTCCTCCTCCTCCTCCCCCTCCCCTCCTCCACTTCCACCTCCTCCTCCTCCTCCTCCTCATCCTCCTCCTCCTCTGCCCCCTCCTCCTCCTCCTCCTCCCCCTCCTCCTCCTCTTCCTCCTCCTCCTCCTACTCCCCCCTCCCCCCCAAGACGACGGGGGGACGGCGCCGCCGACGACGACAAGGATAAGACGACTAGGACGAGCGCGACACCCCTCCCTGCTGGTCCTCGAGCGGCGCGTGTCCGAGGCGGCACTTGGCACCGAACTGGCAGGGCACCTTCCCTAGGCTTGCCACGTCCTCGGTCTGGGGGCCGGAGGGGGGGGTGGCGGCGGCGACAAAGATCAAGGCTGCGCAAGTCCTTCCCTCATTCTCCTCCTCCTCCTCCTCCACCTCCTCATCCTCTTCCTCCTGCCTACTCCTCCTCTTCTCCTCCTCCTCCTCCTCCTCCTCCTCCTCCCTTCCTCCCCCCTCCTCCTCCTCCTCCTCCTCCTCCTCCTCCTCCTCCTTCACCTCGTCGTCCTCCTCATCCTCCTCCTCCGCCTCCTCCTCCTCCTCCTCCTCCGCTCGTCGTCGTCCTCCTCCTCCTCCTCCTCATTCTCCTCGTCCTCCTCGTCCTTGTCCTCATCCTCCTCCTACTCCTCCTCCTCCTCCTCCTTCTGCGAAGCTGCACGTGAGATGCCTCGCGTCCCTTCACCGCGGCCACGGGGGTTCGGGCACACTTGGGCCCCGAGCTGGAGTGGGGAGGGCTGCGGAGCCGGGACCCTCCAGGTCCTCATACTTCTCCTGCTGGCTCTCCTCCTCCATTCAGAGTCAACTATTCCAAAATATTAGCAAGAACGAGACACTTACTAAGCCCGGTTAGGGGTGCTCCAAGCCAGAGCAACCCAAATTTAGGCCAATATTGAACTTTACTAAACAAAACCAAACGGGAACTCACTGAATGAACCGGGATTGTGCTGGATGTGAACGGCTCCGACCACGGATCTACCAGCGCCGATGCCGAATGCAACCTCCCAGGAGTTGCATCCTGATCTCCCCCTCTTGGCTGACAGCGGGATTTACAAATCCCTTACTGCCGAATTCTGTAATGCTCCAGGCGAAGCGGACAAGAAGGAGGAGGAAGATCACCGAGTTGCGAACGAAGAAGAGGTAGGGCGAGCCTGAAAAAATAGTAACTGGTACTTGTACTACGTGGGCGCATTTCGAAAATTGGAGGCTGGATAAGCGCATGGTGTGCGGAGTGACGATGCACGATCAGACGAAACATTGTCAGGAGCATTCGCAACCAGGTACATGCCCAACATGAAGCAGATGCAGAAACAGGATGGCAAGTGTGAGATGGCCAGGCCAGAGAGCTAAGGCGCTCGCGTGGGAATACGCGCAGGCGTCGCCGAAGTGGCATTCCCCCTGCAGGTTGTAGCAGCAGAGCGCTTTGGGCGCCTGTCTCTGCACACTTCCAATGATGGATGGGACGGTGAGAGGGAATCTTCCAGAGGCAGAGCCACCCCGACCCCCCCCCCACGATCGTGATTAGGTAAAGAGCCTGAACGGTCCTGTTCGATTCCCTCCTCGGGTTATGTTGCTCCCATCGTAATTAAGGTACACATACCAGAAATGATTCGAGCACCCGGAAAAGTGTCGAAGGAGTGTCGAAAGAGTGTCGAAACAGTGTCGGGCGAGTGTCTTCCAGGGCCCGACACGTGAAAACCCTCGAGTTTCGGTATTCTTCTGGTGCTCGAAATTCTTTCTGGTGATCAAGGCTAAAGTAGGTTGGAACATCATATAATCTTAGGTCGCGCATGTCCCCCTACAGGCCGATCTTCGACGAACAATTTAAAAATACTCAAAAAGATTCAAACATGGTCAACGAATATTGGAAAAATCGTCACCCGACTATTTTTTTTGACTATTTTTACACATTTCTCCTGTAGAGGGAGAATCCCGACTTAATCATCACCCTCGGGTGCGTTTGCCGAGGGCGTCGCTTGTCGGGATGCTCTTTCCGAGGGGGTGGCTCTCTTGCTCTGCCGACGCGCTCGGGCCAACGGCGAGCGCGGCGGGGGGCTGGGCAGAGCGCAGCAGACGAGAGGACGCCGGAGAGGAAGAGGGACGGTGCCTGGACAACACGACGTGTCCACACCCCTGGCGGTAAGGTGATGCAACATGATAACAACGGAGGGTGTGGGGGGGGCCGGTTCTCTTTTAATCGATGGCGTTTCGACATTGGGCGAAAGGGGGGAGGGGGGGGGGCGTCTGGCTCCGGACCTCTGCTCAGTGCGACTGCTTGCGACAGCGCGTCCTGTGGGGGAGACCCACCTGCTCGAAACAGGCGCCAAAAACAGCCAAGATCCATTCCAGGGTGGGGGGGAGGGAGTGGGTGCGAGGGCCCGCGCCGATCGGCAGAACAATGTATAAACAACGATCACAAGGCGATGCGACATGATGACAACGACAGCTGCGAAGTGCGCTTGCTTCGCACCCCTCCCTCCCCAAACCAGAGTGGAGGTGTCCACATGCTGCCCCTGGCCTGTGGCCTGGGTACCGCCCGCACCCGTCAGCTTTGAGTCATTGGGGGAGAAAGGGGTCTGTTTACATTCTGGTCCGACGTGCTTGCCCACTCCTCCTCCTCCTCCTCCTCCACCTCCTCCTCCTTTTCCTCCTCCACCTCCTCCCACTCCTCCTACTCCTCCTCCTCCTCCTCCTCCTCCTCCTCCTCCTCCTCCTCCTCCTCCCCTCCTCTCCCACGTCCCCACCCTGGAGCAGCCCTGGCGGCGCACGCGTCCACGGCGGGCACGTGGTCTGTTTACATCTTGAGGCCTTGGCGAGACACGTGTGGACACCTTTGGCACACCCACCGGCGCGAAACCACCCAGCTGGGAGGAGCACAGCCAGAGAGCGACGAGATCTGTAGCTGTCCACCGCCGCCGGCCCAGCCCGCCGGCAGTCCGAGGAGGAGGAGGAGGAGGAGGGAGGAGGAGTAGGAGGAGGAGGAGGAGGGGGAGGAGAAGGAGGGGAGGGACGAGGAGGACGAGGAGATGATGAGGAGGAGGAGGAGGAGGGGAGGAGGAAGAGGAGAGGAGAAAGGACGATTGGAAGGAGGAGGAGGAGGAGGAGGACAGAGGAGGAGAAGGAGGAAGGAGGAAGGAGAGCAGGAGGAGGAGGAGGAGGAGAGAGATGAAGGAGAGGAGTAGGAGGAGGAGGGGAGGAGGATGAGGAGGGGGATGGAATTGGACGAGGAGGAGGCGGGCTGGAGGCGGCGGGGGAGGGAGGATAATAGGATGGCGGAGTGCTCCGCTGAGGAGCCTTAGTGACCGGCGGGCAGGCTGGTAGGAGGAGGAGGAAGGCGGAGCTGCCGGCGGCGGATGAGGAGGAGGAGGAGGGAGGAGGAGCAGGAGGAGGAGGAGGAGGAGGAGGAGGAGCAGGAGGAGGAGGAGGAGGGACACGCACATGGCTGATGGGGTGTTCGATGTCCGCCGTGAGAGAGCACGGCTGACTATGGAGGGCTTGGTGCCTTCTCTTCACTGACCTTGGCCTGCTCTTCGCGCACCAATCTGGCCAGGGGGATTGCGGGGGTCTTAAAAATGATCGGGGAAGACTTGGACCCTTGGGATCACGACCCTCTTGGACACGAGCGAGTTGAGTAGCCGCTCCTTGGTGGCTCACTCGCGTGCCACATTCTCCAGTGAGCCCCCGACCCAACCCTTCAGAGTAGGATCCACACTTATGGCAAACCAGAATAGTCGTCAGATGACCAAGGCCTTTATTATCATGCACGAGGCCTGACAGTTGCTTGCAGTGGCCTGGGCATTCCTTGGCCGCCAGCACTGCTCTCTGTTTGGTTGACTTCGTCTGCACCCTACACAGAATGCGCCGATGATACTGCGCAATTAAAGCCCACGCATGAGTCCTCCCAGGTACTCTGGGCTCACGAAGGGCCTCATGAGGCACAGGCGGAGGAGGGGACGGAGGAGGCACGACCAACGACGGCGGCGTCCACGACGTCAGGGCAGAGGCAGCACCCGTGGGGGGGGAGAGGCTCTTCTCTGGGGCGGCCAAAGCTTTGTTCTTCTTGGGGGCAATCGCGGGCCACTCTCCCAGAGCCTGAGCGACGTAGTTGAGATATTTCGTAACAAACTTCCGATCTTCGGCAACATTGCACTTCTCATCTTCGCTGGGCCGAACGCCCTTGTGTGCTGCGGCCTTCGCTAAGCGACCCGCAGCGTCATTACCTTCCGCCATTCGACGGGCCTCGCTGCCTACTGGGAGGGCTTGTGTGTCTTGATGGGCTTTGACCTTTTGGAGCCTCGACCCTAAGGGAAATAGCCCTCGGCCCGCCAAGACTTTAAACCCAGCCCACAGGTTGCGACGGGGGTATTCGGTGCCTCGATGCAGCACTCGGTGCCTTGATCAGAATAAATTACTTCAACACTGCTAGACATAAGACTGACCGCGACTGCAACCAAATGCTCCGCGGCTCCCGACGTTTTTTTTTTTTGTATATATATATATATATATGACAGACCCGGCCACTGAAATAGGCAAAGACTTCACCTTCCCTGAAACAAACTACAGCGAAACCAGCAGCGTCGAGCACATAGTGCCCATGATTGGTGCAACTGCCATCTATGAACACTTCCTCCTCACTGAAGGCCACTTGAGGGGCGAAACCTTCTTGAGCACACCAAAACTCCCCAAGCTTCAATCTAGATCCAGGAGGAGGCGCTCCACGGAACTCAGGGACCAGCTGGAACCCAAGACGTAAAAGGGGGGCTTGGGGAGGGGGCTCTCTTAAACGCTGAAGCTCCGCATCCGGGAAATGAGTGGCTCTGAGATCTTCCGTCTTCTGGCAGTGCAATAATTTGTGGCAGAGGTTGTCCAAGTGATGGCCGCGCTCGCAGCCGACTGGAACTTCATGTCCTGCTGCTTCGGCTCTCTCCATAGTCCAGATACTTTGGGTGAAGAAGGCGAGTAAGGTGCCTTTCTGATGTCCAGGAAGGTCTAACGAGAGAGCCATCCGAGCAACCGTAACGTCTACCTGGGCGTCCGCGAGGCCGAGCTTGACGGCCGCCTTGGAGGCGAGCTGGCCGTGCCAGTCGTGCTCCATGAGCTTTTGGAGGAAGGCGGGGGAGTGTCCTGGGAGCGGGCACTCAAGACCTGAGGCAGTCACAAAGGAAAACGGCCCCTGGGATTCCCAACCAATGCGCTTCAGCGACAGCACCGCCGCAATGAGGGGGGGCCTGGAAGAGCCCCGCGATTTAGACACCCTCGGGGGAATGTTTTCAGCCCAAGCTCGCAGCTGTTGGAGGCTAGCCGCGGCCAAGTGCGGACGGGTGTTCGCATCCCAAACTAAACGATGCCACATAATGGCGGGACCGAGGGCCGCTTTCCACAAGGGGTCCTGGAGGATGAGCAACGCCAGGTCGCGGCAGCGGGTCGAGCACCTCGGGCCCGCAGCAGCCAGAAACTGTGACCTAGCAGGTTCAAGTTGAGTGCCGTTGATGTCAGTGACCTCGACTCCAAAAGTGGCGGCCGCTTCCAGGCCAGTCTTATACAATTTGTGAGTGTTGCCACCAGCGCGTTTAAGCATGCGGACCCTGTTAAGTCTTTTACGCATCTTGTCAAGACGCTCCGTAAGTTTGCGGAGCTTTCTCCACCTTCTCTGGGGGCGGCCAGCCCCAGTTTCAACCCCCAGGTTGGGTCCCGAACGACCAGGGTTCTGGCCTGCCAGAGGCCCCAGCTTGGTCCTGAGCTGGTCCTGCAATGCTTGGTGAGACGCTAGCACCTGGGACTTCTTGCTGGCAACCTGGCACTTAAACCCGTGGATGATGCAGTCCGCCATCGATCTGGCGGCTATGTTCAACTGGCTAACGATGAGGCTGAAACTGCGGCCGTGGCACTGTAGTAGCAAATCATCAATGAACATAGCGAGTCTTATGTAACTATGGGCCTGTGTCCATATGTCCAAGGGGGCGAGCACATACATCTGCACAAGGTACGTGGCCCAACTGCAGCCAGCAGCAATGCCCCTCCCAGGTTTGCCGACGCTGACCGCACAATCTTGCAACGAAGCGATACGATCGCTGGCATACTGCGATGGAATGATGCGAAGTAAACAACAAGGAGAACCTGACTCAACAGCACGGTGTGCTAGACATGGCCGATCAACATGTTCGTAGTAATTAGATAGATCATAGAGGACCTGGGCGCTGTATTGTTGATATTTGGCTGAGCTGTTGAACTCGCATTCCAGGGATTGTCTGTATACCAATTCAACAATAGAGTGGCCAGCCTGGTGAGCTAGATAATGCCGGCGACGGTGGGCTTCCCACTCTCTGGCTGCCGACCTCCTAAGGCGGGCCCAGACACGATAGAGAGCTGGTAGAATGCCAATGGATCTGAACGAGGGCTGACTGACTGGAATATCATGTCGTTTCTGTTTAAGCATAAGCGTTGATACAACCCTCTGGAGCTGTGTCGGCATGTGACCAACCTTCTCGATCAGAGCGATAAGCTGGCAGACGCTATCCGCCTGCTCACTATTCAACATACTGAAGTGCCGCGGATGAAAACCATCCCAGGTCGAAACTGTGGCGCGAGGAAAACTCCGAGCAACTTGCCGAAATCTCTCGGACCCAAGGCGACGCGGTCATCGGTATCAGGAACGAGTTGATGTGGGGTCTCGGGGGAAACATGCCATCTTTGCTAGACGATCAGCTTCGACCTGCAATATATGCTGGGGCCTGCCTGTGAATCAATAAGTCGCAAACCTGCAGCTACTCGTATATCCTGAAGCCCCTCCTTGAGGGACACCGCGGTGGTGAACAACTCGGGGCAATCCTCCAAGCTGTCCAGGGCTTCTAGGAACTCAGGCAAGTCCCAGTCCTGAATACAGCGTCTGAATTCCTGAACACGGTTACACAACCATCTTAACGGGCCCGTGTAGGCCACCCATTTGGCACTGCTGCGAGCCGCTTTGGCCTCCGCGGGGGCCTTGAGAACCTGAGGGGGGTGAGCCCTGGGGAAACTGGGTTTGATAGGGGCGTTGGTCCTCCTACTGATTGTAGCTCCCAAGTCCTGGGCCAGGGTGAAGTACACGTGGTCCAGGATCGCAGTCGACTGCTGATCGAAGAGAGACCGCTGAGCATATTCGATCAATTGCAATGCATAATCCATGATCGCGGCAGTCTGGTGCCAACTCACATCTGGTAATTGCGGGCCCACTGGGATATGGGTGGGCAGCTTCTGGGGCCTACGCAGCGAGGGGATATAAAAGTTATCCAGGACAACAATATCCAACAGCACGGGCCTATGAGGGGGGAGAGGGTAGGAGGCCAGGGCACGGGGGTTCTGGAGCCAATGCGCGAGGCCTTGGCTGGAGACAAAATAATCGAGGTGGCTGTCGGGGGCCCGAGCACGGCCATAGTGGACCTGGACAGGAAGCCGGCCTGGGACAACCTGGTGGGGGCCAAATTGAAATCCCCCGCGGCCAAAACTGGATGCGCTATGTCATCTTGAAGCTGGCCAATGGTGGCCAAGAGGTTTAAATTGGTCTCCGAGAGACCAGCAGCAGCTTGGAAATACGTTGAACACAAAGCAATGTTTGGGACCCCTGGGAGCTCCAGGATCACCCCAGACAAACGAGCGGGATCGCGCCCCGAGGGAATCAGCAGAGGTTGGGCCCCCAGGTCCAAACCATCCCGAATCAAAATCGCGACTCCCGAAATGAGCTCATTGTTGGGGTTCACTGCAGCAGGAGTTGTGTGGGCCAGCCACCCTTGAGACGCGCGCCATTGTATCTGGCGTACAATGCTATCGCATTCGGCTAACTTACACTCCTGGGCACAAGCGATAGTGACTGCGCTGGCCTGCGGTGATTGCAAAAACTTGCGAACGGCAGGCCAGCGCGCGATCCATGGATGGTGGCTAGCTAAAAATTCTGGTTACCCTGACGGCGGGACCTCACTTGCGACCGCTGCGGCCGCTGCAGCCGCCCTGGCCTTCTTGGCCTCGGGGCCGCCGTCACCCTGGATCTTGGCCATGCCGTTGGCGGCTTGCTCTAGTGCCGCAGCAGCGCGCACACGGCCCTGCGACTCGTCCATCGGGGTCGCTTCGGCGGCGTCGGCGAGCGGGGCGTACTCCAGCTCCTTGTCGTCCTCTGGCGTCTGTACATGCTGGCCTGGAATGGGCTGGGGCGCTTCTGGATCATCAGCTCGTTCGCCAACTGCGGGGAAGCCGTCAGGTTCCTGTGCTGGTTGAGACCCAATTGCCCTTGCCATTGCCCTTCGCCTGGGTCTCCACACACTTGGTGTGCTGATGCTGCGTGTTGTCGAACAGCTGCGCCAGCTCCGATACTTTAGCTCGTAGTTGTGGTGGGGCCTCCCCTCCCTCGGGCATGCGAGCAGCCAGCGTGCCTTGGAGAGTGGTGAGCAAGTCCTCACCCTTGGATGCCGCGTACGCTGCTGCCTGGGTTGCCAGGTTGAGCTGAGACTCCAGGGACTGCACTTCTTTGGTGTTGATCTCAATATCCTCGACCAGCTTGCCGTGGTGTTCGCTGGCCTCGACGATGGTGTGCACCAACTCCGTCGCTTCTTTCTTCTGGGCCGTGAGCTTCTGGCGCGCGACCTGCAACTGATCTGACAACGACTGAGCCTGCTGCTCCAAGCTCTTGGCGGACAGGGCCTGCGCCTTGGCGAACTTGAGCTTGCCCAGCGCTGACTTGTGCTCCTCTCCGTCTGGTTTCCACTTCTTCCAAAACATGACCTGTGCTTGGGCCAGGGCCACGGGATCTTCACTGTGGGTGTCGTCCTCTGCGGCGGTGACCTTTCGACCACCTCCGCGGCCCAGACCAGGGGGTAGCTCGGGTCCGCGGGAGCTATGTCTCCAGCGGACTAGCTTGGACGGTGGCACTTGCTCGTCATGCCGATCCTCCTGAGCTCCTCCGCCCCCCCCTGCTGGTCGATCTGCGCACGAAGCTGTCTCCGTGCGCTGCTTGAATCTATTGCCACACTGGATTCAATGGCGAGCATTCCTGGGGCGTGGTCCTGTGGGGCGTTCCTTCCCTGCAGGGGGCCATTGCCCTGGGGCGCGGTCACCCTATGCCGCGAGGGCTGGGGCTGGGTGGCTGACCGTGGTACTCAACCCACGGGGTTGCCCTACCCAGTGAAAGAAAGGCCGGACGGTCACATAGGGGAGGCGGCCGCGGGGTTCTCCATCGCCGCCGAGCTCACCCAACTCATGGGGAGGTGGCCAAAGTGTCGCCGACAGGCACCGCATGGTCACTGCCTGTAATTCGGTGCGCGCCGGGGGACTTCCCAGCGCCTATCGGCACCGGCCATGCTGGCGGCGGCAGCTTCGTTCTGTGTTATCGACGCACGGCGGGCTGGGAGCTGGTGGAGCTGATCGAGGTCCCCTCGCATCGTGCATTGCGACACGGAGTAATTCGTGGAGTGGTGTGTTAATTCGACTCAGCTGGGTGGCCACACGTGTCCGGGGGCCCAACTGACCCGTATTCATCATTCCCCACGCATGCAGTCACCAGCATTGCATGCCAGCCCGCCGAGCGAGCTGGTCCGCAATGGCGAGCATTAGCAGAACACCAAGCCCACCCTTTACAGCCACGCTTTGAGCAAATGACATACTTCCTCTGGGCCGCCGCCATCTCCTGTCTCCACTGCGCTGCAGCACACACAGGCTATGGGCCCAGCAGGTGGCACCAGTGCGGGACGTGATTGTGCCTCTTGCCTGGGGCTGACCAGGCTGGCACTGGGCAAAGCGAAGGCTTGAGCGCGAACGCCCAGGGCCTTTCCTGGATGGCAGTGCTAAGTCCTGCACCTCCCGCGGTGTGCTCAGGACTTGAGCCAGGAGGAGGAGGAGGGAGGAGGAGGAGGAGGAGGACGAGGAGGAGGAGGAGGAGGAGGAGCGGTGTGTGCGCGTCCCCGGCCAGGCCAGGGTGGCGCGTACACCGTTCAAGGACCGAGGACGAGCCCGGCCCGCGGGAGTGGCAGTGTCCAGATCTCGTCGCCTTGGCGAAGGAAGAAGAGGACAACAGCGCGGAGTATGGGGTCCCCCCCTCCCGCCCCAAGGGGCCCCAAAGAGCCCCCCAAGAGGCCCCAGGGGAGCCCAATACGCCGCCAAGGAGCCCCAAGACGCTCCCAAGAAGCCCCCAAGAGGCCCCCAAGACGGCCCCAAGAGGCCCAAATAGCGCTCCAGGGCCGGCGGAATGAGCGAAGCGATTAAATAAGAGGATAAAAGCGCGGAGTATGGGGTTGCCGCATGCACAGTCGTCGTCATCGTCGTCGCCATTCAGGTTCGGCGGCACTGGCCTTAAAGCCTTCGCAATGAGAGGATAAAAGCGCGGCTTCTGGGGTTGACGCATGCACTGGGAAAGCAGTGCCAGCCGTGCAAGTTGCAACACGACTTGCTGGTGCTGTACAGCCAGCGAATATATTAAGGATGCGCGGTGAGGATGCGCGGTGAGGATGCAAGGGCCTTGGACGGCCATGTCGACACTTTGCGCGCGGGGCGCGGCTAGCGAAAGCGGCCAAGGATGGGCCGAAGGTGAAGGATACAAGGGTAACAGAAACTTGGAAAACCGCTCATCATTACAATGCGGGTTGATTATGGTTCCCGTGTCCTGGGGACCTGCCCGCAGACCCGAACTCATTCCCTTGCAGCTCCCGGCTTGACGAGTCCTGGACTGGCCAATAGAACGGACGAATGGTATACGGCATACCTTGTTTGAGGAAAATGCCATCTCCATCGGAGCATCATGCATCATGCGCAGCGGCGGCGGTGCCTGTTCCCACATCCGAAATTGGTAAGCAAGACGGTAGGAGTTCGATCACAAAGAAACCTTCCACCAAAACAACCCAACCCCGAGACCCCAGGACGTCCATTGATGCTTGGCGCGGGAACGGCACGCTGTCCATAGCAAACCATCGGAATCCAAGAAACCCATGGCACCCTGGAGGCAAGCAGGGTGTTTCTTGGCATGGGTTTCCACTGTATCCCTTTCCATGCCTTCATGTCGTTTCCGCCCTAACCTTGCCTCACATGCTCGAAAAAAATCCACAAATCGTCCCCAGACTATTTTTTATTATTTTGGAATTTCCCTCCCTGTAGGGGGAGGGGGGACACGCCCGACTTAAGGGTATACCTCCGATCTGCACCCGTGGAGGAACACAGAGGAGCACAGAGCGGCAGAGGGGCCCAACGCCGATCCGAGAGATCGCCGGGTGGCTCCGACGGACATGCTTGCGACGGGTCCTCTTCTCTTCGAGGTCAGGTGCAGCCAACCCGTGTGACAAGGACGCACGGCAATGGCGCAAAGGAGCTCGTGGTCGAGCACCCTCGGGCATGACGAAGAACTCTTGAAACATACGCAGACCGTTCCGTGGGACGGAGAAATTCGCACTCCCCAAACGGGGACGAGCCCGCTGTCCGGCGAGAGCTCCGAGGGTCAGTATCCGACTGTCGGCGCGGAGTAGACGGACAGTGGCGAAAAACTGGCGGGGTGCGGCGCCGATCAGGCCAACCCGTGTGACAAGGACGCACGGGAAGGATGCAAGGGCCGTGGAGTGTCATTTCGAAGCAGGGCGTGCGGGGCGCGGCCAGCGAGAGCGGCCAGGGATGGGCCGAAAGGGCAGGGCTGCAAGGGCGAAGATGCAAGGGTGAAGAGTCGCTCGTCCTCACTGTGCGGCCCGACCGTAAGGCAAGCAAGGCAGGGACAGCATGAGGTGGAGGTACAGGAGCAGAGGGCCAAGACCGGGCGGCCGAGAGCGCGAAGTCAGCGAAACGTTTCGAGCCCGCCCGCTCAGCCCGTAGCTCCATCCCGGGGAGCAAACGACGACGATATCACGCCCCCATCGGACCTCTCCAAGGGGACTTGAGCCAGGAGGAGGCGGGAGGAGGAGGAGGGAGGAGGAGGAGGAGGAGGAGGAGGAGGAGGAGGAGGAGGAGGAGGAGGCAGCTCCATCCCGGGGAGCAGACGACGACGATGTCACGCCCCCATCGGACCTCTCCAAGGGGGCGTTCTGACCAAGGCTTCGAAGGAATCCGCCCGTGGCGACGAGGACCCTCCAGGACGAGCAGCCGTAGCGCCCTCCTCCTCCTCCGCCTCCTCCTCCCTCCTCCTCCTCCTCTCCTCCTCCAGCCCCTCCTTCTCCTCCTCCTCCTCCTCCCTCCTCCTCCTCCAGCCCCTCCTTCTCCTCCAGCGCCTCCTCCTCCTCCTCCTCCTCCTCCTCCTCCTCCTCCTCCTCCTCCTCCAATCGTTTTCCTTACCAGTAACTCCTCCCTGTCGCACCACGAGGCGCCGGTCGAAAGGGCGGGCTGGGCGTTTCGCCTGAGACTTCCTCACCACTTCTGACCCTGAATCTGCAGCAGTTTCAGACATGGAAGGGGGGTGATTTTCAAAATGTGGCTCTCGCCTTAGCACCGTGTGCGTTGTTTTTTATTAGATGGGAAAAGTTTCACATATTGAGGGCGGGTGGTTTTCAAAATGTGGCTCTCGCCTGAGCGCCGCGCACGCTCGCGCTTACAATAGCTTCACGGATTGAGGGCGGGCGGTTTTCAAAATGTGGCTCTCGCCTTAGCGCCTCGCGTCCTCGTCTCAAAATTCGAAAGGGCTTCACGGATTGAGGGCGGGATGTTTTGAAAATGTGGCTCTCGCCCTAGCGCCTCGCACATTCGTCTCAACATTCGCAAGATTTCACGGATTGAGGGCGTGCCGTTTTCAACATGTGGCTCTCGCCTCAGCGCCGCGCACATTCGTTTAAACATTCGAAAGGGTTTCACGGATTCCCCTGGTCAGCATACCAGAAATTGCGTTTTGAAAGGATTCAGGATTGTGAGGCTACAGCAGTAATGTTGGTTCGCGGCGTTGAAATCCCAAGAATGGTGTTCTAGCACGATTCAGGATCGTCAAGACGCAACAAGCCAATTTACCCATGGCGTTGGAGTCCTGAGAACGGTGTTTTGGCTTGCTTCAAGATCTTGAAACGGTTGTCTCCCAACGAGGCAGCTCCTTCAGTGGAAATGAACCCTTGTGGGGGCATCTGAAGAGGGAGCTAGAACAGAGAGATATTCTTCCAACATCGTGGATGAGTTTTGGGTTTGCACTGGCCGTCCTCCTCCTCCTGCTCCTCCTCCTGCTCCTGCTCCTCCTCCTCCTCCTCCTCGCGACCCTGGAGCAGACGCCCCTCCCCCCAGACGCGCTAGGAAAGCGCCTGCTTGCCCGGCGCGAGGGGCCTCGCCTCGCAGATGCGCCGCCAGGCCTCCGCGTGGGCCGGCGGGCGCTGGGGCGGGGGACGTAGCGGCAGCACCGAGGGGGCGGAGGGAGGAGGAGGAGGGAGGAGGTGGAGGAGGAGGAGGAGGAGGAGGAGGAGGAGGAGGAGGAGGAGGAGGAGGAGGAGGAGGGGAGGCAGAGAACCAAGGGGATCATGAGCACCGATCCTACTGGTACAACGTGGTTTCGGGTGGAGCCGTGCAAGCGGGGTGCTGCAACCTGGAGTTCGCAACTCTGCATGAAACTCTCACCGGGCTACTACATGTTATGGCGGCTGGAGCACAGAGAATCGCCTCGAGCTTCCCCATTATCAATTCGATACGAATCCAGTTGCCAATTTGAAACCTTGGAAACTGGTTGGGAACGCTAGAAACAAACACAAGCGTTTCGTATGAAACTTGTTCGAACTGATGATTTGTTCCGGGATCGACCTCGGTTCGAAACACTCGGAAAATTAGCGTGTCGTGCTGGATGCTCCCGATCAGAATAGGACATGTGAGAGCTTCGTGCGGGACGTCCTGCAGAAGATGACTTGGAACCTAGTTCAAAGTCGACTCGAAACGATAGAAGAACGAGCGTTTCGCGAAAGACTTCTTCAACTCTCTTGCACAAGGTGTCTCGAGCTCAGACCACTTTATTTCGGCACGGCACCGCCGGCCCCATCCCGCGCGCCACCTCTGCATCACCCCGCCCACCCCGCGGGCCCTCCAGCGCGCCCCCTCCGCCCCGACCTTTTCATTTCGGCACGCCCCCCAGTCGTGATTGTTTCCATGCTTCAATGTTTCGCGCTGTCGCATATCAGGGAAACCCTTGTGTGGGCCCGGGTGGACAGAACACCTGGGATAGCGAGGAGGGAGTGAGGATGGAACTGACGAGAGTGATGATGAAGATAGGTGAGGATAACGAGGGTATAAGAGGCAGGAGACGGCGAAAGGAGGGCGAGGAGGACGGATGATGATGATGCTGCTGCTGATGGTGATGCATGGATGGGATCATTTCTCGAACGCGGGTGGGCAGGCTGATGCAGCACCGTACCTTCTCCGGGATGAGTCGAGGGCGCGGCATCGGAAGGACGAGATAGGCGGCGATGCATGCCTCCACCCCTCGCGGGGATGCATCCCTCCTCCCCTCTTCCTTGCGGTGCCCACAAAGCGGTGGCGCACGGGGGGGGGCCTTCTGAGAAGGCGGATGTGGCTTCTTACAAGGCGAGGGCCTTCTTAGAAAGCCACCGAGGCTTCTGATCGGGGAAGTATACTGACTCGGGCAAATCCAGACCCTGGTCGGTCGGGCTTTGCAGGATCCTGTAAGATCCTGCAGGATCCTGCGCAATCCTGCACCCAAGGCCCTGCAGGATCCTGCAAGGTCCGGTGCTCTGACTGACCTCCGTTTGCTCTGACCCCCGTCTCTTGAGCCCCGATCCACTAGGGCTTCTTAGATACAGGGCAGGCATATGAGCTTCCCCCCTGCCTTCTTGGGACGCCCCGCCCCCCTCCTGGTGCCAACAACCTTCCTCTTTCGCTCGTCCGCCGCGGAGCCGAGGGAAGGGGCAACCGAACGATGTGAAGGAGAGGGGGACGACGCGGCGGGTGTTGAGGGCAATTAGGGGCTCAACGACTTCTGCCATCCCTCGTCTCGCGCGGGAGCGGCCACTGGAGATCTGCATTTGTTGGGATCTTCCTGGGTTTACGCAGCGTCACAAGGATGTAGTTGGAGGCCTGGACACGGGCACCAACACCAACACAGGGGGCTACCTCCACAGGAGAAAGATGATCCTAGATTTCGGTGTTGGTGGTAATATTTCGGTCACCTTGGAAGCCAGAATATTACCACCATCACCGAGATCGGGATCTTCTTTCTTCGGTGGGGGCACACCGCCGATATTGGTAGTGGTGCCAACTTCTCGGCCTGCGACACTAACTTATCCGGCTTGACCCACGCAAGCCGATGGGCGAAAGAAAAGTCGCCGAGTCCTTCGGGGGCAGAGGGCGGCGCGAGCAGCGCGCGAGCTCGGCACTCCGCCGCGCGGATGTAGCTCCATCTGCCTGCCTCTGCACCAACTTGTCCGGGCTGACCCACGCAAGCCGACGGGCGAAACGTCGCCGAGTCCTTCGGGGGCAGAGAAGGCGGCGCGAGCCGCGCGCGAGCTCGGCACACTCCGCCGCGCGCCCCGTGCTGCCTCTCGAGTGCAGCGGTTGTGCGGGAGACATCTTTCTCCTTTCATGGCTAGCCGCAGGGCGCACACGGCGGACACAGCACAAATCCACATCTCCCCTCTGAAGGGGCCCCAGGACACACACAAATAAATACACACAAATAAAAGGATTCCCCATATTTTCCAATATTTTCTGGGTGTCTGTCCTCCCCCCCACTTCCCATATTTTCCCATATTTTCTCGGGAGTCGACGATTAATTGTGTCTGTGTGTTTTTGTTCCCTCCTGACCCTCGTCGGAGCTGATCTATCGCAAGCGGCGTACATGTCCGTGGACGCCCGGGCGCGATCTCGCGGACACGCGGCCGCACGGATACGTTCCGCGCGGGGAATCCGCGGAAAAACGTTCCGCATCCGCGGGGTCGCGGCCCAAGGGCCCGGCCCGCGAGGCCACCGACCCGGATCGGAGGTTGGGGGGGTGAGGTCGAAGTGGAACGGAGATCCTTCCCACCGGGAAATCGGTTTCTGATTCGGGTTCGTGCCGTGCGTGCGGCCGAGGCGAAACTGCGTGGGCGGGCGAATGGAATGACCCCGCTGTAGCTAGGGCGGGTCAAAACAAAGCGCCGCCTCTCCCTCCGGTGGGCCGGCGTGGCCGGGTGTCCCGTCGGTGTCTTGTCGGTGGTGTCCCGCCGTGATGTCCCGTCGGTGTCCCGCCTGGTGTCCCGTCAGTGTCCGCGGGCGGTGGCCGGGTGTCCGCCGTGGTGTCCCGTCGGCGTCCCTTGGTATCCCGTCGGTATCCCGTCGGTGCCCCGTCGGTGTCCCGTCGGCATTCCGTCGGCGTCCTGTCGGTGTCCCTTGGTGTCCCGTCGGTCTCCAGTCGGTGTCCCGTCGGTCTCCAGTCGGTGTCCCATCGGTGTCCCGTCGGTGTCCAGTCGGTGTCCAGTCGGTGTCCCGTCGGTGTCCCGTCGATGTCCCGCCGTCATTGTGCCGTCTGGTCGGTGTCCCGCCCGCGTCCCGATTGGTGCCCCTAGTGGTGTCCCGTGGATGTCCCGACTGGTGTTCCGATGGTGTCCTGATGGCCCCGGTGGTGTTTTGATGGTGTTTCGGTGGTCTCGGTCTGAGGCCCCTGGTAGAACGAGCCAAGATGTTTCTCTTGCGCGCGGGGGTTTATAAAGTTCGGGGATTGGGGGGGGTGATCGTGTTTTCGCCTTGGCAGGGCGCGCGCGGAAGTTGGGCTGGGGCAGTCTCCTCGGGCGCCTCGGAACTCGCGCGCGCGGACGCGAGTCCGCGATGCAAATTACGGCCTCGGAAATGCCCCCTCAGAGGCCGCAAGCTGGCCCTGTTCTCTGAGGCCCCTGGTGGAACGAGCCAAGATGCTTCTCTTGCGCGCGGTGTTGATGCGCGCGCCCGCGCAGCCTCAACGCCCCTTGGAGCCGCCCGCGCGGGGCAAGCAGTGGGCGCGCGCCGAAGCTGGCGCGAGAGCGCCCTCGAAGGCGTCGCGCTCGGGCTCGTCCGCGAGCGGGCCCTGCAGCGCCTCGGCCTCGGCCTTGTCCTTGCGCTTGACCTTGGCCGAGGCGTTGTCGCGCGCGCCCGGGAGACGCTGGATCCGGTCGCTGCCGCGGCCGCGCGCCATGCCGACGCCGACGGGCACTCGTCGGCCCTCGCCGCGGACATCGCGCAAGGCGCGCTCGATCCACCTCGTCGCCGATAGCCCGCAGGGCCAGCCATTCACTTGGATCGCCCCGTTGCTTTTCGGGGGGCATTCCTCGGCGGGGCCGATGGCGCTGAGCTTGCGGAGGGCCCTCGCGACGGCCTGCATGAATTTTCGCGGGCGGCTTCTCGAAGGAGTCGCGGCGCTCGATCGCCGCGCCCAGTGAAGTGCGCGGGTGCCTCGCTGTGCGCCGCGATGGGCAAGCGCGTGGCCTTCTCGGCTTTCCCGGCTGATCGCTTCTGCTCGTCCCGCGGCGCGGCGGCGGGCTCGTCTTCGCCCGGGCTTTCTCGGGCCCACGCTACGGCCGCCGTGGGCTCGACCGCCGCCGCACTCGCAGGGGCGCCCGCGCGCTCGTCGATTTCGCCGAGCAGCGCGTTCGCCGCGCCCAGCTAGAGGGCGTCATCCTCCTTCATCAGCTCGCAGGTCATGATCGCGTAATTCCTTGGCCAGTTGGGTGCGCCGGGCACCTCGCGCGCGATCGCTGGCCCGGCTTCTGGGGTCGCTGGGGCACCTGGCCCTGCTCGACCGCGACCTTTCACGGTTGGCGGACCCTAAACGCATCGGCTTCCGCGTGCGCTTCCGCGTGCGCTTCCGCGTGCGCTTCCGCGTTTGCCTCCGCGTTCGCTTCCGCCGCGCCCGCCTGATTCCGCTGGCCTTCCGCTTCCCTCCTCTTCCTCCCGCTCCTCCTCCGCTTGTTCGTGGTCCTCCTCCTCCCCCTGCCCCCCCTTCCCCCCGCCCCTCCCCCCCCCCCTCCGCCCGATGGCCCCCGAGCCTCGCCGCCGTCGGTCCAGGAGATCGCCGCGCTGTCAACCTCGAGCGCGCGGGGGTAGAAAGCGCCCTCGGAGGCTGGGGAGCGCCAGACGTCTGCAATACTGCCGCGCCCGCCCTCGCGGACGCTCGCCTCGGCGACGCGGGCCTCTGCGCCGTTTCACGGGGGTTCCTCGCCAACCTCGAGGCCAGCCTTCTGCTTTGCCTTGGCCTGCTCCTTCGCGTGGATGTTCGCTTTCACATTGGCCTCGGATTTCTCGGAGGAGCGGTTCTTTGCCTGGCGGGCCCGCAATGAACCATCGGCACGGCGACGCCTCGGCTCTATTCCTCGAGCGCGGCCCCGCCGCCGGCCGAGGCGTTCTCGAGCTGCTACTCGCGCTGCAGCTTCCTGAGGAACTTGCCCGCGAACTTGCTCGCCCACCTGCTCTTGCGCTTGATGTCCGAGCCCTCGAGATCGCGCGGGAACTGGGCGTTCTTGATCCGCTCCTCGGGCAGCCTCAGCATGTCCTTCTGCTCCTCTGCAGGGTCAAGGTCCAGGTCTCGGGGCTCCAAGAGGCAGAGTTCCTCATCCTGCTCGCAGTCGCCGGGCAAGACCTCAACGCCGAAGCGCTCGCAGTCCAGGGCGCCCCAGTCGGGCACGGGCGGCGCGTTCTTTGGGCAGCTCTGGATGCCCCCCGCGCGCCCCCTCGCCAGCCTCGGCTCGACGCCGCGGCCCGGCTCGACCGAGTAACTCCAGGGTTCCAGGCCCGGGGCGACCTTGAGCTCGCTCTGCTCGGTCGGCTGGTCCGCCAGCATCTGGTTCGCTTGCAACCCATGGAGCGGCGCCGCCTGCTTGCGCTTCTCGCGGAAGCGGTGAGCTTCGAAGACGCAGTCGAGGCGCTCGCAGGGCCCCCAGTTGCGAGGGCAGGCTGATTATACCCCGCCCCCGCCGGGGCTACAAGAACTGAAATTGACTGGGTCCTTCTTTCGAAACAAGCCGAAATTGGCATCAGCTCTAAGCGCACAAGGGGCCCCTTGAATGAGCCCTGGGAAAAGCCCAACGACGCCATGCGCCTTCCCCTGCCCTCCCTCCAAACTCTTCCTCCCTCGCTCGCCCTCTCCTGCAACTTGCTTGGTTGGGGCGTCTGCGGGCCCGCCTGGAATGGCGCCCCAAGAATGCGGGCCAGCGCGATGTCGATTTTGTGGCCCCGCGGGGGCGATGTATAATGATGCGACGGAAAAATCTGCATTATACACCCCACCCACGAATATACCCCACCCGTGGAAATATAATCTCGTAGGCGGCGCGGACGCTGAAGTCCGTCGTGGATTGCTCCGCCTGGGGAGCCCAGGCGCCCCGACATTTTCAGTAAAGACAGCGACGAACGCAACGCTTCTCCTTGTTTTACGCGATGCACTTTGTCATGCGACGCGCGGGGGACACATTGGCGCATGATGTTCGTTGCATGCGCAGGCATAACATGCCTATTTACTTTGTAGCACGCTTTGAGGAATGCCCGCCCTGCCGTTCTGTTCTCAGTCCTGTTTTTTTTTCGGCCGGCCTCTGCTGAAGGCCCGTCGGCTCGCCTTGGTCGCAAGAGGAGAAAGTTGGTGTTTGCTCCATGGGAGCCCTCGTGGCCCCCAGCGCTGACCGATGTGGGCCTGATGTGGACGGACCGGATTTGGATCACGTGGAGGCCCACTGCGGTCCAAGGGCAAGAAACGCTGATCGCCATGTCGCCGCCCAAGGCTTCGAGGAACAGACGTCGAACAGGAAGGGCGAGGATCGGCAGCAGGAGGCGCCTGGCAGGCAGCGGAAGAGGGAGGAACTTCGCCCTCCTGGACGACGGCTCGTCCCCTGCTTCCTCTCCTCGGCCGCCCTGCCCGCCTCTTTTGGCGGCGCGCAAAATGGGGTAGGGGGGGGGGGGAAGGCTTCTTAGAAGCACCCTGCTTCTTAGAAGGCCTCGTCCTTACGTCTATAGAAATGGCCCGCGCCTTCTAAGAAGCAGGGGTGCTGCTAAGAAGCCTCCCCCCCTCCCCCTACCCCCCTCTGCGCGCCGCCAACTCTTGCCGCGAGTTCCGCCCGCCCCCCGGCCTGCCACATCGAAGGGGCGGAGGGTCCGGTTCGGGGAGGCGGACGCGGAGGCGCAGGGCTCTGGGCGGCCGGCAGCTGGCATAGTGAGCGAGGAGGAGGGCCAGAGGGCACCACCACTGGCCTCAGTGGGCCCTGGAAGCGACAGGGCCGTTTTTGTTACCGGTTCCGTTTGGCCGTTTCCTTGCCGGTTCCGACGCTGTTTTTTAACGGTTCCGTCGCCGTTTTTTGACCGGAAGCGGTTCCGGGTCCAATCCTGGAGCCGTTTTTTTTGCCGTTTCCGGTCGCCGTTTTTTTGCCGTTTCCTTTTTCAAAAGATTTTTTGGGGAAATGATGAAAAACGGCCCTGCCGGTTCTGGGGCCCACAAAGCCATTGGCACGCCAAGGGGGCCCTTAGCTGGGGCGTCGGATTGGCGGCAGCCTTCGCGGCCCGCATCTCTCTCTCTCTCTCTATTTCCCTCTTTTTTTTTTTTCTCTCTCTCTCTCTCTCTCTCTGTATGCTAAGCGTGCTCGTTCATCGAAGGGGCTTCGTTGCTGTCGATGCTGCAGCAAGCATAGGAGGCGAAGCGAAAGAAAGCGGAGCCAAGCGAGCGCTTGAGTGGTGCGCGAGCTGCACGGGGAACCCGCACATCTGGCGTGGAGGCCGTGGCCTCGAAAAAGCGAGCTTGGAACCGGCCCGTCGCTTCGGCGAGGCGCGCCCATGCCGAGGAGCGACTCGCGATGCCGAGGAGAGGCAAGCAGGAGGAGAAGGATGCAGAGGAGCAGGAGGAGAAGGAGGAGGACAAGAGGCGGTGCAGAGCGGAGAAACCAAGATGAACCGATACCGCTGCTCCTGGACCTCTCCCGAGGTGCGACCTGGCCAACATTTCGAGGCGAATCCAGCGGTGGCGACGCGGGCCTTCCAGGAGGCCCAGAAAGGCGAACACGAGGGAATGGCAGTGGTATGGGCATTTTCTCTTTCTCTTCCTTGTGACCCAAAAGGTGGTCCAGAAGAAAGGGGGTGGTGCAATAAATTTGGGGCAATTGTATTGCAAATGTATTGCGCCAGAGAACTGTATGGCATTGTATCGCAGCTAATGTATTGCACGCGAAGACCCAGCAATACACTTGCACACTGGAACGAACTGCACACCCCAACTCTAGCGCAACCCCACAAAACTGTGCATTGCACCAAATCTCTTGCACCCCCCCCTTGTCGCTGGACCCCCTTCTGGGTCAACCCGAATTTGGAACATCTCGCACTGCCATTGTTTCCGACAGCTGAACAAGCTCGCTCCGAACGCGCCAGCTCGCTCCTGGCGCAGGTGTCGCTGTCAGCGTTGGCTTGTACCGAATCTCGGGTCGGGCGAAAGGGGGGGATAGCAAAAGAGAGGTTTGAGAATCAGCTCACGTAGCTGATTTTCCCGGCGCCTCCCGGCGCCGGGAGGCGCCCATGTATCGAGGAATGGGCCTGGCGGCGGGGCCGAAACCAGCTGCATGCAGCAAATGTCGTATCCCCCCTTTCCCAATCCCCCCCTTTCGTCCGGCCCGAGAATCGTGCTTGGCTTCGTCGGCAACAAATGTATGGCCGCACAGCTCTGTGGTTAAGTCGGGCGTGTCCCCCTCAGGGGGATTTTCGACGAACCATAAAAATACACCAGGAAGGTCAAACAATAGAAACAAAAACGAAGACCTGCAATTTTTGGACAAACTTTGGACTATTCTGGGGGTATTTCTATTCTATCTTTCGTCGAAAATCCCCCTGTAGGGGAACAGGCCCGACTTAACTCTATGGCAGAGGAGGCGGGAGGCGAGGATCGGGGTCGAGCAGCAGGAGCGGTGGCTGGTCTCTGCGGGGCGGCGGTGGCCGCCCGCGCGCCCTGGCCGCCTCGTCCCGCTGCTCCGGCGGCAGGCACACCTTTGGGCACGGGGGCAGTCCCCAGACTCAAACAAAATACCCCAAAAATAGTCCCCATACTATGTTTGGACTATTGTTTGATTTTTTTGTTTTTTTTGTTTTCTTCATTTTTCGTCGGAAATCCCCCTGTAGGGGGACAGGCCCGACTTGATGCTGCCCCCATCGTACTTCAAGACCACATCCCAGAAATAGCTTCGAGCACCCGGGTCGGATTCAAACATGAAGTGCGGGCCCCATAAGGAGGGGGCTCCCGCCTGAGACTTCCTCACAATTCACTCACAGACAAGGCTCCCGCTCGAGACTTCCTCCATATACAGGCCTCAAGAGCCCAAAAGTGACGACAGTTGCACGTTGCGGATGACCCGCTCGGATTCGAACATGAAGTGCGGGCCCCATAGGGAGGGGGCTCCCGCCTGAGACTTCCTCGCAATTCACTCACAGACAAGGCTCCCGCTCAAGACTTCCTCCATATTCATATCTCAAGAGCCCAAAAGTGACGACAGTTGCACGTTGCGGATGACCCGCTCGGATTCAAACATGAAGTGCGGGCCCCATAGGGAGGGGGCTCCCGCCTGAGACTTCCTCGCAATTCACTCACAGACGAGGCTCCCGCTCGAGACTTCCTCCATATTCAAGTCTCAAGAGCCCAAAAGTGACGACAGTTGCACGTTGCGGATGACCCGCTCGGATTCAAACATGAAGTGCGGGCCCCATAGGGAGGGGGCTCCCGCCTGAGACTTCCTCGCAATTCACTCACAGACGAGGCTCCCGCTCGAGACTTCCTCCATATTCAAGTCTCAAGAGCCCAAAAGTGACGACAGTTGCACGTTGCGGATGACCCGCTCGGATTCAAACATGAAGTGCGGGCCCCATAGGGAGGGGGCTCCCGCCTGAGACTTCCTCGCAATTCACTCACAGACGAGGCTCCCGCTCGAGACTTCCTCCATATTCAATCTCAAGAGCCCAAAAGTGACGACAGTTGCACGTTGCGGATGACCCGCTCGGATTCAAACATGAAGTGCGGGCCCCATAGGGAGGGGGCTCCCGCCTGAGACTTCCTCGCAATTCACTCACAGACGAGGCTCCCGCTCGAGACTTCCTCCATATTCATATCTCAAGAGCCCAAAAGTGACGACAGTTGCACGTTGCGGATGACCCGCTCGGATTCGAACATGAAGTGCGGGCCCCATAGGGAGGGGGCTCCCGCCTGAGACTTCCTCGCAATTCACTCACAGACGAGGCTCCCGCTCGAGACTTCCTCCATATTCAAGTCTCAAGAGCCCAAAAGTGACGACAGTTGCACGTTGCGGATGACCCGCTCGGATTCGAACATGAAGTGCGGGCCCCATAGGGAGGGGGCTCCCGCCTGAGACTTCCTCGCAATTCACTCACAGACGAGGCTCCCACTCGAGACTTCCTCCATATTCAGGCCTCAAGTCAGCG
>CAUYUJ010002428.1:51576-89857 GCA_963575745.1 Prorocentrum cordatum
AATTATCACCCCTCACGCAGGTCGGCGGGGTCAGGGTCCAAAAACACATAGGATTTGCAACATTTCTGAAAATTGCTGGCACCCCTCACGCAGATCGGGGTCAGGGCTCAAAAACACACAGGATTTGCAACATTTCTGAAATTTGCTGGCACCCCTCAGGCAGATCGGCGGGGTCAGGGTCCAAAAACACATGGGATTTGCAACATTTCTGAAATTTGCTGGCACCCCTCATGCAGATCGGCAGGGTCAGGGTCCAAAAACACATGGGATTTGCAACATTTCTAAAATTTGCTGGCACCCCTCACGCAGATCGGCAGGTTCAGGGTCCAACAACACATGGGATTTGCAACATTTCTGACATTCGGCGGCACCCCTCACGCAGATCGGCAGGGTCAGGGTGCAAAAACATACGGGATTTGCAAATTGTTTTAAATTCGGTGGCACCCCTCACGCAGATCGGCAGGGTCAGGGTCCAAAAACACATGGGATTTGCCACATTTGTGCAATTCGGCGGCGCCCCTCACGCAGATCGGCAGGTTCAGGGTCCAAAAACATATGGAATTTGCAACATTTCTAAAATTCAGTGGCACCCGTGACGCAGATCCGTAGGGTCAGAGTCGAAAAACAAACAGGTCCGGACACTGCTTCACGGCGGCGCCCAGACCTCGTGATTTAGCTTTTGCATCTCGCATTATCCGAGACAGGGGGCTGGCGGCATGGGGCGAAGCCCTTACTCGGGGATGGACAGACCCTCCTTTAGTAAAACGTGGTTTAGTGAAAACGACCTGAGGCCCAAACCTGGCGGGCGCAAGCCTGGAAAATAACGGCCACGGCGCCCTCTCGAGAACCGAAAACGGACAATTCACTAATCGACGTGTCCCTGTTGGGGGTTCTGTCCACCCCCGACTTACGCACTACAAATTTCCATATCGAGCCTCCGCTTCACAGAAGCCACCGGGGGCCCTCAGGAAGTTCCCAGAGGCGCCATAGAGGCGCCCAGGAGCCCACGCACGTGCTCCTCAGACGCCCCCGGGACACCTCTGACGAGACCCCAGGAGGCAACCATGTGAACCACAACCCAAAGCCAAGACACGGTGACGGGAAGACCCGAAGGCCACACCACCACCGCCACAAACCACCACACCACCACCACCACCACCGCCACTGCAACCACCACAGCCACCACAACCCACCAAGAGGCCCCAAGACGACTCCAAGATGGGTCCAAGTTAGGGAAACGAACTCTACACACCGACGCTTTTTCCGACCCTGCGCTGAAGTTCGCACAGGAACGCGGATCCTGGTGTATACATTTTTCGTTGTCTCCCCGCAGAAGCGGGGAACAAGTATACACCAGACCACCGCGACGCCGCCCCCGACCCTCGCAAAGTCGCAGGATTGAGAGACGGCCCGCCACTGGTCATGTACTCAAGATTTCGTAATAAAAGGGAGGGGGTCTGGACCCTCCAAGACAAGCCATTTCAGACCCCACCCCGTGGGAGAACCATCCAAAACATCGTCCCCAGACCCCCCCAGGCCCTCCAAGATAGCCTGGAAGAGACCCCCTCCGAAATGAGACCCCCCTCCCTTTATTACGAAATCTGGAGTATATGTTCCAGTTTCCGACAAGTGGCCACGGAGACTCTCAGAGGGGACACCCAAGAGACCCGGCTCCGTCCCAACACCTGCGGGACGAGCGTTAGGGGGCCCTCCCGCCCTGTCGTCTCGGATGGGCTCCCGGGGCCTCAGGATGGCCCCAAGATAGCCCCAAGAGAGACGCACAGTGGCCCCCTAAACTGAAGGGGCCGTGGGACACACAAATAAATATACACACGCAAATAACAAGATCCCCCATATTTTCCTATATCTTCTGGGTTTTTGTCTTCCCCCCCGCTTCCCATATTTTCAAATATTTTCCTGGGAGTCGACGATTGATTGTGTCTGTGTGTTTCTTTCCCTCCTGACCCAAGAGAGACGCACAGTGCCCCCCTAAACGGCCCCCAAAGCGCCCAAGAGCGCCCCGGCAGCGCTACACGAGGCCCCCAAGAGGCGACGCTGGGTGTTCCTGAGGGGAGGTGCTCCATGATGTATCCCCAGGAGGCCTCCAAGGAGGCCTCCATGATGACCTTCCCTCTTTGATCGAAATCCTCCATGATGTTCCAAGGAGGCCTCCAATGATGCCCCCAACAGAGCCCCAAGAGGGCCCCAAGACTATCCAAAGAGGCGCCCCAGCGGCCCCAAGAGGCTCCAAAGCGCCCCCCAAGAGGCCCTAAGAGGCTCCACCTCCCTGATCAGCGCAACTCGCCGGGGCATCTTCGCTGGACGGGCTGGTGGGGTTGCGCGAAACGCCTTCCCCCGCTACAGTGCGGGCGCGGCCACGAGAAACCCTCGCAAGAAACCCGACCCTGAGAACCCGTGCGCGAGGAGCACCTGAGGGGACACCTGGAGCACCCGGAACGCAGCAGATCCTTCAACGGCTGCGGCAAGCCACCGCGAAGCGCGAGGAGCGAAGAAGCCCAGGGTACCCCGACGAAGAGCAGATGGCTTCTTGATGCGTACTCGCAGACGCCCGTATGCTCCCCCCCCCTTCCCCCCCGAGGAGCCAGCCACTCGAGCACAATTGTGGGCCCGCGCGCCCCGAAGGGCCACGACCCCTCGCAGAAGGAAGGAGCGGGGTGTCCGCACCCCGAGCTTCCAAGGAGGAGGAGGAGGAGGAGGAGAGGAGGAGGGAGGAGGAGGAGGAGTACGAGGAGGAGGAGGGAGGAGAGGAGGAGAGGAGGAGGAGGAGGAGAGGAGGAGGAGGAGAGAGAGGAGAGAGGAGGAGAGAGGAGGAGAGGAGGAGGAGGAGAGGAGGAGAGAGGGGGAGGAGGAGGAGGAGGAGGAGGAGGAGGAGGAGGAGGAGGAGGAGGAGGAGGAGGAGGAGGAGGAGACCAAGATGGACCACGATGCCTGGAGACGGCCCAGGTGACCGCAGGGCGGCCGAACATGGCCTCCAGGCGGCCCAGAACTCCCCTCGAGAGGGCCCAGCAGGACCGCAGGAGGACTTCCAACGGGGCCCGACAGAGCCACACGCACTGCTGTCCCCTGGGCTGCTCGATGAGCTTGGCATTCTCGCCTCCCGGGCTTCCGTCCGCGCCGGACGGCCACGGAAGCAGCCGCGGTGGCCCCAAAGCGGCCCAGGCCCTGGCGGCCCCAAGAGGCCTCCCAGGGGACCCGGGACGGCTTTAGAAGGCCCTTTCGACTGCCCAAGGCGGCGCCATTGCGGCCCCACGGCGGCACCCAGGCGCCCACCATGCTGCCAAGAGGTCTCAAAGACAGACCAACAGAGCCCCAAGCCGGCCAAAGCGGGCTCCAGGACGGCCCGAGGGGGTCCCAAGCAACCCCCAGGACTGCCTCACAGAATTCCAAGACAGCCCAAAGACGCCACACACGAGTTCCATGAGAGATCCTCAGCTAGTGAAAATTGAAAGATGCTGCGTGTGACGGCCATATGTTTTCTCTTCATCCTGCTCCTCCTCCTCCTTATCATCACCATCATCAAGGTGCCCCCGAACCATGAGACACGAGATGTTATACGTGACGGCCTCCTACGTCCCCTCGAACAGTCGCCACCCATCATATTGGGCTGGCGCGGTGGTGGGACTTGCCGCAGACAGCTTGACATGTATGTATATACACATGTACATGCAACTATATTGAACAGAATTAACACATTTTATGCACGAATACATACTCTGGCACATGCATTTGCACACGCATGTATAGCCATGCAACTGTGGATGATGACATATAGGGGGAGGGGGAGAGGGAGGGAGGGAGAGAGAGAGAGAGAGAGAGAGAGAGAGCGACAGGGAGAGAGAGAGAGAGAGGAAAGAAAGTATAGACACAGAACGGACAAATAACGATACGGGTGTGCTTGTAAGATGTTGTTTCGCATGCGTTTGTAGAACATGTCCATCTGTACGTCTGTGAACATACGTGCTTACACATGAATACACAGGCCTGCATGTAGGTGTGTATGTGTGTGTGTCGAGAAATGAAGAGAAAGAGAAAGAGAGAGAGAGAGAGAGAAAACAACAAGGAGAGCGAGAGCGGCAACTAGAGAGAGAGAGAGGCCAAGAGAGATAGAATGAGGGAGCGCGAGGGAGATGGAGAGACAGAAAGAGAGAGAGAGAGAGAGACAGAGAGAGAGAGAGAGAGAGAGAGAAAGGGAAAGAGAAAGAGAATGGGGAAGGCAGGGAGTGGGGCGGGGAGGGAGACAGAGAGAGGGAGAGAGAGAGAGAGAGAGAGAGAGAGAGACGGAGAGACGGAGAGAGGGAAGGAAGGCAGGGAGGGGGAGATAAAAGAACGGCCCCCCCGTGTGGGGGGGGGGCACCACGCGCGTGGCGCTGGCCCAGGCGGCTGGGGGCGGCTCGGACATGCGGCGGCCATCGCAGGTGCTCGGGGGCCCGACGGCAAGAGGGCGCCACTGCGAGCCCCGCCGCGGGGGAGGAGACAACGGCATCTTTGGCCCTGCTCTCCGCCTCCTCCTCCTCCTCCTGCTCCTCCTGCGTCTCCTCCTCCTCTTCCGTCTCCTGGCTATCCTGCTCCTCCTCCTCCTCCTCCTCCTCCTCCTCCGCCTCCTCCTCCTGCCTCCTCCTGCCTCCTCCGCCTGCTCTTCCTCCTCCTCCTGCTCCTGCTCCTCCTCCTCCTCCCCCTCCTCCTCCTCCTTCATGCCTCCTCCTCCTCCTCCATGCCTCCTCCTCCTCCTCCTGCTCCTCCTCCTGCTCCTTCTCCTACTGCCCCACCTCCTTCGTCCCCCCCCCCCTCTCCTCAGGCTCCGGCCGCTGCTCCTCCACCGCACCTCCCACATCTCCTCCCGCTTCCGCTGCCGCTCCTGCGCCAGCGCCCGTTCTGGCTCACAGTCCTCCTCCCGCGCGCCTCTGTCTGATCTCCCTCCTCCTCCTCCTCATCCTCCTCCTCCTCCTTATCCTCCTCCTCCTCCTCCTCCTCCTCCTCCTCCCCTATCCTGCGTCTCTTCCTCCTCCTCCTCCTCCTCCTCCTTCTCCTCCTCCTCCTCGTCCGTCTCATGGCTATCCTGCTGCTGCTCCTCCTCCTCCTCCTGCCTCCTCCTCCTCCTCCTTCTCCTCTGCCGCCGACTCCTCCTTCCCCTCCCGCACCAGGCGCGATGAAGACCTGGGCGCTTCTAGCGTTCGAAGATTCCCATGGTTTTTTCTGGATTCCTATGGTTTCCTTGGAAATCCTGGGGG
This sequence comes from Prorocentrum cordatum, assembly GCA_963575745.1. Classification (NCBI taxonomy): domain Eukaryota; class Dinophyceae; order Prorocentrales; family Prorocentraceae; genus Prorocentrum; species Prorocentrum cordatum. Next base: position 56,826 of record CAUYUJ010002428.1, read on the forward strand.
TTCCTTAGATTTTTGACGCGGATCCCTGAGGCTTCCCATGGGCTCCTTCGGATTCTTAAGGATTCCTGCGGACTCTTAGGAGTTCCTTACTTTAGACTCCTGAGCAAGGAATACATATCAAAGATAAGGAGTCCTTACAAAGGACTACTGATTCAGAACACCGCACACTAAGGGTTCCCGATTCAGGAGTACTTACTAAGGGATTCCTCACGAAGGATTACCTATGAACGATTCCTTAATCAGTTTTCCATATCAAAAATGCCTGGATAAGGGTTCCTCCCGCAGAAAACCTCACCAAGGATTCCTCTCGAAGCATTCCCCATCAAGGAGTCCTGACTGAGGATTCATTACTAAGCATTATTTAACAAGGATTCCGCACGAAGGAATCCTTACCAAGGCTCTCTCAATAAGGGTTCCTCACTCACAAGCTCGCAGTAAGGATTCCTCATTAAGGACTCCTCGATACGGATTCCTGCGATTCCTCACTAAGGACTCCTCTTACGGACTCCTTACGAAGAGTCCCTTACTAAGGAACCCTGTTTCAGGATTGCTTACTAAAAACTCCGTATTAAGGATCCCATACAATGGATTGCTCACTAAAGATTCAGTAATAAGAATTCCTTGTTAAGGATTCCCCTGTCAGGGTTCCTTACACGGGATTACTTGTGAAGGATTCCTCATTCAGGATTTCTTAATCGGGATTCCTCTTTAAAGGACCCCTTATCAAGCATCGGAGATTAAGGGGTGACTCCGATGTGAAACGGAGACCCCCCCTAGCGGGAAATCAATTTCGGTTTCGGGTTCGTGTCGTGCGTGCCGTGCGTGCGTGCGGGCGAGGCGAAACTGCGTGGGCGGGCGAGAAGAAATCCTTCTGTGGCTGGGCCGCGGCCGGACCAAATGTAACTCCTCTGGCGGCCGGAGCTGCGCGGTGTCCCGCCGGTTTCCCGCTGGTGTCCCGCGCGGTGTCCCGCCGGTGTCTCGCTGGTGTCCCGTGGTGTCCCGTTGAGTGAGATCGACATTGAGATCGATAGTGAGACCGATAGTGAGATCGATAGTGAGATCGATGTGGTGCCCCAAGGTGTCCCGTGGTGTCCCGTGGTGTCCCAAAAAGTGAGATCGATAGTGAGATCGATAGTGAGATCGACAGGTGTCCTTTGGTGTCTCGTCGTGTCCCGTGGTGTCCCGTTGAGTGAGATCGATAGTGAGATCGATAGTGAGATCGGTGTGGTGCCCCGAGGTGTCCCGTGGTGTCCCGTTGACTGAGATCGATAGTGAGATCGATAATGAGATCGACAGGTGTACCGTGGTGTCCCGTGGTGTCCCGTTGAGTGAGATAGATAGTGGGATCGGCGTGGTGTCCCGAGGTGACCCGTGGTGTCCCGTTGAGTGAGATCGATCGTGAGATCGATAGTGAGACCGATAGTGAGCTCGAGAGGTGTCCTGCGGTGTCTCGTGGTGTCCCGTTGACAGAGATCGATAGTGAGATCGATAGTGAGATCGACAAGTGTCCCGTGGTGTCCCGTGGTGTTTTGTTGAGCGAGATCGATAGTGAGATCGATTGAACCAGATGTTGGTTCCCCCCCCTCTCCCGCCCACAACCTCCTTATCACCCGAAGGGTGGTCTCATATGTATCTGATTGAAGGTTGTACTGCTCCCTCACTAAATACTCCCCGTTCTAGATTCCTGACTGCGTAATTTGTCTTTCCTTATTAACTATCTCGTATCAAGGATTCCTGGCCAAGAATTCCTTACCCAGGACCCCTCACTGAGGATGTCTTGTTCCTGGCATCCTTATTAAAGAATCATTATCAAGGATTCCTGACTAAGGGTTTCTTGGAATTGATCCTTCAAGGTTCTGTACTGAGGAATCCGTAGTGAGCCCCTCCCAAGGATTCCATGCTGAGGCTTCCTGCGCAGGGATTCCTTACGAAGGGCTCCTACCTAAGAACTCTCCCACATGATTCCTTAGAGATTCCACGAACGGCTCCTTAAAATAAGGATTCCTCTGTTAGGGTTTGATTTTAAGGGCTTCTTGTTGCGGATTCTTTACTAAGGGATCCTTTAGGACGGATTCCTCAGTGAGGATGCCTTACTCAGGATTCCTCGCTAAAGATTCACCACTCAGGATTCGTCACGGAGGACTCCTTACCAAGGATTCCTCGATTCCTCCCTTAGGATTCCTCTGCATGGACTCCTCACGAAAGACTCCTTACTAAGGATTCCACACTAAGGATTCCTCACGAAGGATTCCTGACAACGGATTTCCCACGAAGGATACCTCACTAAAGACTCCTCTGTAAGCACTCCTTGCTAAGGACAGCATACCTCACTCGGAGACCCCAGAAACGCCCAGGCCTTCATCGTGCCCTCCTGCTCCTCCTCCTCCTGCGTCTCCTCCTCCTCTTCCGTCTCATGGCTATCCCAGTCCTCCTCATCCTCATCCTCTTTCCCCCTCCTCCTCCTCGTCGTCCTCCTCTTCCTCCTCCTCCTTCTGCGTCTCACGACTATCCTGCTCCTCCTGCCTCCTCCTGCCTTCTGCTGCCCCTCGCCCCATCGTCCTCACACCTGCTTTTTTCCTCCTCCGTGTCCTCGCTTCCCCGTTCCTCCTCCTCCTCCTCCTCCTCCTCCTCGTCCTACTCCTCCTCCTCCTCCTCCTCCACCTCGTCGTCGTCCTCCTCCTTCTCCTCCGCCTCATCCTCATTGTCCTCCCCCTTTCCCTCCTCCTCCTGCTCACAGCCTTTTGCTCCACCTCCTCGTAACCATTGTCTTCCTTCTGCTCCTTCCCCCCTCCTCCTCCCCTTCCCCTTCCTGCCGATGTCCTCGTTTTACACCCATCGCCCTCGCCATCCAACTCTCCCACGCCCTCCACCTCCTCCCCCCTTTCCTCCAGCTGGGGGGGGGGGGAACGGGGGGGTGCGGGCGCAGGGGGTAGAGCCCCACGCAGAGATCCGGATCCGGAGGAGGAGGGGAAGGGGCAGGAGGAGGAGGAGGAGGAGGAGGAGGAGGAGGAGGAGGAGGAGGGGGAGGAGAAGGAGGGAGGGAGGAGGAGGGGAGGCGGAGAGGAGGGGAGGAGGACGAGGAGGAGGAGGGAGAGGAGGAGGAGGAGAGGAGGAGGAGGAGGAGGAGGAAGGAGGAGGAGGGAGGAGGAGGAGGAGGATGACGTGTTTCAATACGCCCACCCCCGAAAACCCAAACTCCTTCCCCACGGCGGGCTTCGCCTCGAGCGCGTCGTCTGCAGACGGCCCTCGGGGCCTGGCGAGGGCACCCTGCAGGCATCTTTGTTGCTTCTTCGCGCGCGGCCACGAGGCAAACACCCAAATGAGGGGCAACGATAGGGGAGGAGGAGGAGGAGGAGGAGGAGGAGGAGAAGGGGGGAGGAGGAGGAGGAGGAGGAGGAGGAGGAGGAGGAGGAGGAGGAGGAGGAGGAGGAGGAGGAGGAAGAAGAAGAGGAGGAGGAGGAGGAAGAGGAGGAGGCAACCACCCAAATGAGGGGCAGCGACCCTGACTTCCAGCAGGGCTAAAAAAAATATAGCACGCGACCTGAAAACCTCTCCCAGAGCTATTCTACGTCTTGGTTTTAGGGCTGCTTCGCTTCGTTTTCTAAGTTTTTCGGCCTCCAGTGCTGAACAAGAGCTGTCTGGCAGGTCAGGGGATAGGGGGGGAGGAGGCGTAGGGGGGATGCATCGGCCTGGAATCGGCGATGCATCGCCGACGAATCGGCGAAAGGCCTCCGATATTGAATCCGCAAGGGCTCCTAAGTTCGCGCTTCGCGCTGCGCGAAGCGCGAATAACTTCGCGCTCTCGCGCCGCCCTCCCAAAGGGAGAATAGGAGGACGAGGAGGAGGGGGAGGAGGAAGGAGGACGGCGAAGCGCGAAGCGCGAATAACTTCGCGCCCTCGAGGGAGCCCTTGAATCCGCACCTTCCCGGGCAGATTGGGGCTGTCGGGCCCCCATCGGCGATCAATGGGCGCTTAGGGGCCGATGCATCCCCCCTACACCCTGCGAAATGCTCAAGAAATCATGGGTTAAGAAATTCATAGTCTCAGAAATGGAATAAAACCCAGAGCTTCTATCAAAATCTTGGGATTTACAGTGAAAAGTTACGAATAATCGAGACTCTGGACGAAAACTGAGGTTTTCTTAAGCATCGCCTAAGGTGTACTCCCATCCCCCCATATCTTGGCCCCCGACCAGGACCCGACGATACAAACCTTCCGGCATTGGTCGTGACACGGCTCCAGGATATGTCCGGGCCAGGGGCCGAAAGCCGCCACGAACCTGCCGTCGTGATTTGCCCGCGGCACGGGCATGTCTGGGGGGAGGCTCAGGCGTTGGCAGAACTCGGTTTAGTGGGACCTGATTTAGTGATGTGTACTGGGGGACGCCGCCCCCGCCCGTTCCACTAACCGGAATTGCCGCCACCCGAAAAAGCACCAGCTACTGCAGGACGGAGTCGAAGTCGCTCCTGCTGATCGAGGCCAGCAGGTCGTCGCAATGCCAGGATCTACGTTCAGACAGAGGCTGTCCCACATTCAGCAGTTGGGTTGTTGTGCTTATTGGATTTGCTTCTGAGTTTCACTGAATTTTGCTTTTTCTCTGGTTCCCGGAACTGGAGGAATTTGATAACCCTAGTTCTTACTCGTCTACTAGATGTCAACCGTTTCAAATAGTTTCTCAATAATTCTGGAGAAAAACCCAAATCATAATCTCTTTAGGGCTTTAGGGATATGGGGCTATAAGGCTATAGGGGTAGAAGGCTACGGGGCTATAGGGCTACAGGGCTACAGGGCCATAGGGCTTTAGGGCTGTAGGGCTATAGGGCTATAGGGCTATAGGGCTATAGGGCTATAGGGCTATAAGGCTATAAGTCTACAGGGCTATTAGGGCTATAGGGCTACAGGGCTATAGAGCTATAGCTATATAGAGCTACCGGGCACCTGGGCACCCGGGCACCTGGGCACCCAGGCACCCGGGCACACGGGCACCCGGGCACCCGGGCACCCGGGCACCCGGGCACCCAGGCACCCAGGCACCCGGGTACCCAAGCACCCCCGGGCATCCGGGCACCCGGGCGTGCGGCGAAAATCGGCGGCAAACCTAACCTAAACATATGAATCCGCTAGGACCCCTACAGAGGCAAGCTCTGATTGGGGATCTACGCTCTCAAACTACGCTCTCACTCGCTACCTCTACGGTAGGTTCGCGCGGCGTCGGCGCGCGCAAAGGTTTTTGACACCGCATCGATCGTTCAGCCTTGTACCGATCGCGGCCCCGATCGTTCAAAGTTGAATTCCGTCGGGCCCAATGGCGCCACCGCATCCATCGATGCTTCCGCGTCGCAGAATTCAACGTTGAACGCCTTCGCCGGCGTCGCCGGCGCGCCAACGCCGCGTGGACTTACCGTACCAAAGAATTGAAAAACCCTAGGTCTACTCGTTTGCTAGATGCCACCTGCTTCAGATATCTCTTCTAAACTACGCACTCACTCGCTTCCTCTACCCTTAGGTCGGGCATGTCCCCCTACAGGCTGATTTTGAACGAAAAATAAGAAACAACGCTAAGCACATCCAAACAATAGCCAGAAATCATCGAAACATCCTCCCCAGACATTCGTATGACCATCTTTGCACCTTCCGCCTGTAGAGGGGCAGGCCCGACTGAACTCTACCCATGTTGGTCGGCGACCTGCGGCAGGGCCAAGCGCACCCTGATGGTCCGCTACCGAAAATTTCCGGTAGCGCTCCGCAGAGATCGGTCGCTACCGAAATACCGAAATGTAGCGCCCAATACCGGTATCAGACCGTTCTGAAATCCGCTATTTCAACGCCCTCAAACGAAGATCCGGTCGCTACCGAAATTCGGGGTGCGTCGAAATCGCTACCGAAAATTTCCGGTACCAGACCATCTGCGCAGGCTCGCGGGGCGGGGCGGGGGGCGGCGCGGTCTCCAGGCCGTGGCCCTTCTCCCCGCCGCCGAGCCGCGGCAGGTGCGCGGCCCAGGCGCCGGGCGGTGCTGCGGGGCGGAGGGGCCGAGGCTTTCTCGGGTCGGGCGAAAGGGGGGGATAGCAGAGGGGGGGGTTGAGAATCTGCTCACGTAGCTGATTTTCCCGGCGCCTCCCGGCGCCAGAGGCGGCCATGTATCGAGGAGTGGGCCCCTCGGTGGGGCCGAAACCAGCTGCATGCAGCAAATCTCGTAACCCCCCCTTTCCCAATCCCCCCCTTTCGCCCGGCCCGACTTTCCTACAGGGGAGCGAAGGATGACACGTGGGGGGGGAACGAACGGGGGGCTAACAAAGGGCAGGGCAGAGGATCACCCTGACCTTCCAGAGAGCAATTTTTTGTAGCACTGGAGGCCTCAAAAAAACCCTAAACAGCGAAGCGAAGCAGCCTAAAACCAAGACGTAGAATAGCTCTGGGATCGGTTTTTAAGTCGGGTGCCATTTTTTGGCCCTCCTGGAAGGTCAGGGAAAGGGGGGCTAACAAAGGGCATGGCAGAGGATCAGCTCACGCAACTGATTTTCCCAGCGCCGCCCGGCGCCGGGAGGCGCTCACGCATCGAGGAGTGGGCCCGGCGGCGGGGCCGAACCCAGCTGCACGCAGCAGAGTTCGTAGCCCCCCCCCCCCCCCTATCCCCCCCTTTCGTGCGGCCCGAGCGGATGGGGCAGGTGCGAGGCCCAGGCGCTGGGCCCATTTTCGAACCCAAAGAACCCCCACGACCCCCAAGGACCACCACGACGCGCGAAGTCGTTTCGTAAACGTGCCCAAGGAGGGGATCGAACAAGGCAGGGCGGTTGAAAAAAACGCCCAGGGCCGTTCAGCAGACGCCAATTGTCGGGTCCGTGTGGTTTTTGTTCCCCCTTTGAGTTTAGGGGAGCGAAGAATGACATAAACATAAGAACTCGGAGGTCCGCGCGGATTTCTCGCATCGGCGCTGGCGAATCGCGACGTGAACGGGCCCCTCCCGTACCAGTATCGAGCTTAGCCTTATCCAAAAGACTGACAAGCCAAAAGGCGATGCCAATCTTAAGGATGCGCCCTCAGAAACTAAGAGAATCCTTCAGGTCGGCATCGCGATGAGGCGATGCTAATCACAGGGGTAGGGATATGTTCCAGGCTGGTAACTCGCCCCCTTCTCCCTCCCTTCGGTCACGCCCTTTATCGCCAGGGGATCAGAAACGGTCTTCTCCTGGGAGAGGTCGTAGGATCGGTTCGTGCCGACACCGCGGCTCGTGCAGCAGAGCTCGCGCCGCCACGGTGGGATTCTCTTCCAAATTCTCGCAAGAACGCACCCCGAGAAAGGTCCAGGGAGTGACGGTATCCTTGCCTTCTGGTCCCCCCACGATTGGGGGGCGAGGTCTTCGTGAGGTCCGTTCCCAGGAAAGCTCGCGCCGCGGCAACAATCACCACGGACACTGCTTGCCGCTTGCGGCCTCGGGGGGGGGCTTTGCTGGGCCCCGGGATTGTCAAAGGACGACTCGCGATGAGAAGCCGGCCCTTGGAGAAGAATCGAACCTTACGGGGCCCGCGTATTGAAGAAGCGAATCATCGCATGTCTGGGTCAAAGACTGCTACGTCCGATAGCCCGGATTCACAAGGAGTTGCGCCACATCAGGCGGGAATAGGCCGGGTTGAGCGGGATCATCCTGGATATTAGGCCGGTCTTCAACGATGGAAGTACCAAAAGCTGCAGCCTAACAAAAGAGTGCGTGCAGAGGGGCGGGGATTTGGAGGATAATGATAAAGACATCGTGGACGAGAAAGCATATTCGTATCCACGGCCTCGCGGACTCGGCCCCTGGGCCGCGACCCCGTGGACGCGGAGCTTTGTTAGGCGGATGTTCCGCGCGGGCTGTGTCCATGCGACCGCGTATCCACGGGATCGCGCCCTGAAATCAAGAACGTGGGTGTGTGGATACGGATCTGTTCGCCGCTCGTGAAAGATGACGGGGAGGTGGACGACGATGATGGGGATAATCAGCAGGGCAGTACTAGGCGAAGGGAGGATGGGGCCCCCACCCTCTCAGACGAATAAGAAAGTGTCATGCTGCATTCCAGGCAACGACACGTAGACCACAACTTGATGTGTGCCGCACGCAACGATTCACGCAACGGTGCATGCACTCACGCACGAGTTGCGCTCGCAATAAGACGCATACAATCCTGTTGAACGCCGGGTCCCGCGCTCTCATGAACTGAATGAGCTCTCCTGTAGCATGAAGTTGGGAGAAGCTGCAAAATCAAGACACAATGGATCTCGCAATCGCCTGCTAAGTCTCCGTGGTTAGGCAGTGCAGAGAAAAAGGGTACAGGCTTTATCTGCCCAGAAGAAGACACCAAGCACACATCCACACACAAGCGAACCCAGACCCCCTCCCCCCCAACCACCCAAACACACAAACACAAACACATACACACACAAACACACACACACACACGCACACACACACACACACACGCACACACACACAAACACACGCACACACACACACACACATTCACACACACACACCCACACACACACACGCGCGCAAACACAACAACGTCAATACATACGCACGCATAAGAACACGTACTTCCAAATAGAAACCATAAACGCTATCGCACATCCATGCAATCGCACACACACGCGAAGTCACACACACACACACATACACGCACGCAGAAAACAATAAAACATACACAACTACCCGCACCCACAACGATTGCTCACGTCCTCCTTGCACGCTCATGTCGCAATTGCACTCTACACATTCGCACAATTACGTAAGAAACACGTGCTGATGGTGCGTCCAGAAATGCGCCACACCAGGCACATGACTTTGAAAAACAACGAACACAATACGATGCGGCGGTGTGCCTAAACAGACGGACACCGGCTGGGGGAACGGATTGTAGCGCAGATGCTCCTGCCCTCACTCGGGTATATCTGATCTTCCTCAACCTTTGGATGCAATAACGGTTACCAGATAATGCAAGCGCATGCTCGGCAAACGAATGCGAGATGTATCCGCCGACATAAGCCCCACGCCTGAACGTTTGTTTCTGATCGGCACGTTGGTCAATCTTGTTGGATGGCACGTTGTCTTGAGTATACATCGCGCCGTCTGTTTTCTGGCGTTCCTCTCTACTTCGGTGCCCGCACCTTTCCGAGCCCACCTAGCGTGATATACAACCGCGGGATGGGTATATCAGCACGTTTCTTGGGCGTTCCCGGTGACAGGACGTGGCAATGCAAAAAATAGCAGGCGGATGCGCGCGGGGGTGATTGGGATAAGCGAGCATGAGTCTGCGCCCAAGGCGCCCGGAATGCCAGCCACCAGGTCGCCCTGTGGTGGTGCCCCGTCGTCGTCGTCGTCGTCCTCCTCGTCGTCGTCGTCGCGCCGGCCCGGCCCGGCTCGGCCCGGCCCGGCTCGGCCGGACGAGGAGGAGGGAGAGGAGGAGGAGGAAGAGGATACAGAAAAGGTGGAGGAGGAGGGCAATCAAATTGAGGAGGGAGGAGGAGGTGGGAGGAGGGTAATCAAATTGAGGAGGAGGAGGAGGAGGAGGAGGAGGAGGAGGAGGAGGTAGGAGGGCAATCAAATTGAGGAGGGGGAGGGCACGAGGAGTACGGGGAGGAGGGAGGAGAAGGAGAAGGAGAACGAGGACTCCGGATGCCGATGCGTCCTCGGGGCCCAGGTCTCCGAGATATGCCTTCGAATGAGGATGTGGTCCTCGAGGTGTTCCCGCCCGTTTCGCCGGAGACAGCCTGTGAGATCTGAGTTTTTTGCCCGAGCCTTGGCTTGTGTACCAAAGGATCGCGTCTAGCATCACTGGGATTTCTTGAAATCAGCTTGGTGGCGGGCGCTCCTGGCCCGTCTTTGGGCATTTCTCGGACCCATGACCCCCGGAGGGGATGCGTATCTCGGTGGCGACCACCCCCGGTCGGCTCTGCATCACCACTCCTGGATATTCCAAGCGATACATGGTACAAGGACCAAGATTGGAAGGCGAAGCGTAGCGAGCCTGCATAATCTTGTGTATATATATATATATATATATATATACACGCTCGCACGCGCTCAACCAAAACAGCTATGTTATGGTTACGCTCTGATGTTCACGCATGCGCAGTACGTCCCATGACAAGTGTACACGAAGCGCGCGATTCTCGCGGAATCCTTGTTTCGCTCAGCTGGTTCTTTCTCGCATTGCTATGGGCGTGTGGCCAGCGGAACATCTGCGCAAACGCACTGTCTCGGAGGTCCGCGCGGATTCCTCAGATCGGCGCTGGGCATCCCTGGGGCGCGGACTGCGCGCCAGTCCAAAAAATCCGCGCGGACCTCCGAGACAGGCGTTCGCATGTGCTTGTTTTTCGGGCCACCCCCACGGATGACCCAGTCCCCTGTCCTCCTCCTCCTCCTCCTCCTCCTCCTCCTCCTCCTCCTCCGCCTCCTCCTCCTCCTCCTCCTCCTCCTCCGCCTCCTCCTCCTCCTCCTCCTCCTCCTCCGCCTCCTCCTCCGCCGCCTCCTCCTCTTCCTCCTCCTCCTCCTCCTCCTCCTCCTCCTCCTCCTCCTCCTCCTCCTCCTCCTCCTCCTCCTCCTCCTCCTCCTCCTCCTCCTGTTGGTCTTCCGAGCGCGCTTTCTCTTCCCCCCTCCTCGCCGCGCCCCGACGCGCCTGGGGCGGAGGGCGGGCCTGCAGGCGATATCGCGCCCCATCGGCGCTGCCTCTCCTCGCCCTCGTCCTCGTGCCAAGGTCTTTGGCTCTGCGGCTGCACGACATGGCGAAATCGCACTGGCGCACACGTCGGCGATCAACTGATTGTTTTTGCTTATCTTAATTTTCTATTTCTCTTTGACTTTTTCTCGAAATGCAGGTGGGCACGCGGATTCGTGCAGCCACGCGTCGCGCTTACACTAGCGAGTTCTATCCCGGGGCGCCCCTGCTCGAAGCAGCCGAGCCCGCGCGCGAGAACCACCGGGGGATTTGCTTCTCCCAGGGCAACGCAAGATTGATACCCTTCCGTGGACAAGAAATCCCAACCGCTCCCTGACCTTCCGGAGAGCTATTTTTTAGCACGGGAGGCCTAAAAACCTAAAAAACGAAACGAAACGGCCTAAATCCAAGACATATAATAGCTCTGGGATAGGTTCTTAAGTCGCGTGCTACTTTTTAGCCCTCCTGGAAGGTCAGGGCTGTCCTGCCCACCGCCCGGAGAGGCTGGCAACTTCGACGTGCGTGCACGGCGGTGCGGCCTCGGTGCGGGCCGGTGCCGGCACACGGCGGCGGGGCGGGGCCGCTGGCCCGGGAGCGCGTGGCCTGAGCTGAGGTCGGGCAAGTCCCCCTACAGGGGGACTTTGGGCGAAAGCACAAAAAGAGTCCACACGTTCTTACAAAACAAGTCGATATAGGTAGTCCAAACATCGTCCCTGGACTGTTTGTGTTTGTTGACTTTTTGGGATACGCCTCCTGTAGAGGGACACGCCCGATTTACAGGGCAGTTTGTAATACATCGGATTTAAAAAATATAGGAATTCTAATACATCATTAATGTATGAACCAATGCATGCATGAACTCATCGTTGTTTTTAATGCTAAGGCCCTGCATTTTTAATACATGATCCGCACGCGGAGCATGTATTAAAAACGGCACGATGCGATGCGCGACGCAATGCAAACCTGCCGCGCGCACCAGGGCGCCCGCGCAGCTCGGCGGCTGCCCAGCATGGGGGAGGCCAGTCCAGCACAGCCGCCCCGAGAGCCCGCCCGTCCCCCTCTCCTCCTTCTCCCCCTCGCCCTCCTCCTCCTCCTCCTCCTCGTCCTCCCCCTTTCCTCCTCCTCCTCCTCCTCCTCCTCCTCCTCCTCCTCTCCTCCTCCTCCTCCTCCTCCTCCTCCTCCTCCTCCTCCTCCTCCTCTCCTCCTCCTCCTCCTCCTCCTCCTCCCTCCTCCTCCCCCTCCCCTCCTCCCCCTCCTCCTCCTCTCCTCCTCCTCCTCCTCCTCCTCCTCCTCCTCCTCCTCCTCCTCCTCCTCTCTCCCCTCCTACCTCCGCAACCCTGACCCCGCATCCTTTACGCCCCCCTCCCCGTCTTCGCGCTCGCCCCCGATGGGCACGAGGCCGACGAGCCCGTCCCCGAGGACCCTGCGAGGCCATCGGCCCGCGAGCGCACCGGCGCTTCCCGAGACCGCCCCCGCGCCAGACCGAAAACTGCACGGGCACGGCGCCACGGCGCCGGCGGACCGCACACACCGCGGCTCTGAACTTCCACACATGTACGGGACGTGACAACGACCACGGCCACTGCTTTTCTGTTGTTGCCGCCTTCCAGCCAGCAGAAACAAAGCAGTGGTTGTGGTCGTTTTCGTTGAGCTTGGCACCAGGGAAAGGACCACAACCACTGCTTCGTTTTCGGCCGGCTGGGAGGCGGCGCAAACAAGAAGCAGTGGCTGTGGTCATTTTCCCGTCCCGCAACATGCCCGCCCGAGATTTGCCCCCCCTCCCCAGAAGGACGGCAATGATGTCCATGCTCGGAAAAATCTTGCCCCGGCCCAGAAAAAGTTGGGCGCGCGCACGCCGCGCCTGAAAGAGGTTGTCCAAGCCCGAGCGAATAGAATCTGCCTGGGCCTCGACAGAATACGGTCCGGGCCTGAAAAAATGCGCACATACCGCCCCAAAACCTGTCCGGGCCCCGAAGAATATTGCGCGGGCCCGAAAAAGACATTGGGCGCGCGCGCCCGAACAAACATATTGTCTGGGCCCGAAAAATATTGTCTGGGCCCTCGTGGGCATTCCCGAGCAAAAATGCGCATTTTCCTCCAAAAGTTATGGTCCCAGCCCGAAAAACAATCGTCCACGCCAAAGGGGGCGGCCCTGTCCGACACGAACATGGACCCTGACACCTGACAAAAGCGGGCCGCGCCCGAAACTCGCTGGCCCATGTCGAAATGGGTGCCGCCCGAGGAGCACCTGGCTCGCCCGGCACTGCATGAGGCAATCTTGGGCACAGCACGATGGAATGGCGCTTGGGGCTCTCTCCGGTGACCTCGTGCCGGCATCCGGCGCGCTCCTCGGGCGCGCCCTGGTGGGCTCTGCAGGGGGCCGTGCAGGAAGTTCGGCTCCCAGCGGCACCCCTCGAAGAAGCTCGTTGGAGGCTCCCATGATGGCCAGGCAGAGTGTTGCCAAGGCCTCCCGCTTTTTGCCCAGACATCCGGGCGCGCTTCAAATGTGTCTGGACCTATCCAGTCGCCCGATAGACACGCTATGCCTGACCCAATCCTACCTTTAAGTCGGGCCTGTCCCCCTACAGGGGAATTTTCAACGGAAAAAAACAAAATAGTCAAAAAATACTCCAAAAATAGTCTGGGGACTATTTTTTGCATTTTTTTACCTTCTTGGAATATTTTTGGGGTATCTTATATTTTTCGTCGAAAATCCCCCTGTAGGGGGACACGCCCGACTTAATCCTACCTAACGTAAACTCTCGGAGGTCCGCGCGGACTTCTTGGGTCTGCGCTGGCCCCCCCCTTCTCTTGCGCGAGGAACGCGCCTAGGGCGGCGCGCGCTGGAGGCTCCACCAGAAGCTCCAGCACGGATCCAAGAAAGCTACGCGGAGCTCCAAGACTCTTGTGCTTGCACATTGGAGAACGCAAAAAGACTCGAAACATAGAGAAGGCCACGACCGGAGCTCTAGACCCAATTTTGTCTGCGGCAGTTTTCGAGCCGCACTGATCTGTGAGGGTGCTGGTGCCAGAAGCCGAGCAACCACGCCCAGCTATAAAGAATGGCACCAGGACCTCAGGGTTCCTTCCTGCACTTCCCCCTTAGAGGAACGAAGAATGACATAAACATAAAAACTCAGAGGTCCGCGCGAATTTCGCGCATCGGCGCTGGAACCCCCTCCATGGAGCGCGAGTGGCGGCGCCGGAGGCGCCGCCAGGGGAGTCCAGCGCGGATCCGAGAAATCCGCGCGGACCTTCGAGTTGTTATGTTCATGTCATTCTTCGTTCCCCTACCCCTGCCCTCATCCTTTGCCTCCGTACTCATCATCCTCATTCTCCGCTACCCCTGGGCACCATCCTGCAGCAGGCTCAGGTCGCGCTTGAGGAGGCGGTGCGCGTGAGGAGGAAGGCGGGACAGCCTCGGGGGGATCCAGCAGCAGGCTGCATAGGAAGATTCCGAGGACGAGGGAACACAGGAGCCGTCAAAAGAAACGGGTCTCACGCAAGAAAGCGTAGCGACCTTACGCCGCGGCTTGCGCGGCCCGCCAGGCGAGGGCACTCACGCGCGACTTTGCGCGCAAACGTCCGCGCAATCGACCCCGTTTTGTTCCGTCGATCAGATAGTCAGTCATGTAAGATGGTACAAGCGGGGATCCTCATGTTGGCCAGCGTGGATCCTAAACAATGTAGTCTAGCACGCTGCGTGGTGCACTATATGTGGCGCATTCTATGTTCAGTAATCCAGGTGGTGCGGTGCGCAATCTATGTGGTGCAATAAATGTGGCGTGAATTTTGTGGTGCAACATATGTGGTGTGAGCAGTATGTGTGGCGCAGTATATGTGGTGGAATCCACCGACCCCGTGTGGGTCTCCAGGCGTGTGAGATTGTTTCCCCCCTATCTTCCCATCCTCCAGAGACCCAAACGGGCAATTTGGCCCCCCCCACCCTGGCCCGGGACGAACTACTCAGAGAGGATAGAGGGCCGCAAAACGGACCAAGAAGGCCCTAGGAGCCCCCAGTGCTGTCTAAGAGGGTCTCGAATCGCCAGAATATCGCTCCAAGATGCCCACAATGGCTTCCAGACGGCCCAAAATGCCCCCGAGACGCCCCAAGACGCCTCCAAAAGGCCTGCCAAGAGGGCCACAACAAGCAACAAATCACGTCTTTCCCTTGGGCGTTTGAACGATTTAGGCGTTCTCGCATTTTCCGTGTCCCGACGGTTCAAAGCGGCCCAAGAGGTCCCCAAGATCGCCCCAAGAAGCCTCCAAGAAGGCACCAAACGGCCAAACCGAGCGGCCCCCAAACGGCCCGCTCAAAACACCAGGTACCGGATGTGCCGAGTGTGCCAAGTTTGCCGGTTGCGCCGACGGCGCCAGGTGCGCTGGTCGCGCCGGGTGCGCCGGGTGCGCCACGTGTGCCGCGTGTGCCGGGCGTGCCAGGTGCGCTGGTCGCGCCAAATGCGCCGGTCGCCAGGTGCGCCGGGCGCGCTGGGTGCGCCAAGCGCGGCGGTTGCGCCGGGTTTGCAACTGATGCTGTCAGATCTTAAATCTGGAAGTGGCGTTGCTCTTGCGGCTGCAGTTGAACTTACGCAACTGCACGAGAAATGCCACATCTAGCCGATCTTCACAACTTAAGAGGTGGAAGTTCGCGAAGTTAGTGCGAGGATGCTTGCTCAGCGGTTTTTAAGCGGTTGAAGTTATAGAAGTTAGGTTCTGGAGTGGTTGAATTTGTTAAAGTTCGGTTTTAGTTTTTTGTTTCAGCGCGTTTTTCCCAACCATCATTTTCTCAGCGCGTTTTTTCCAACCGTCCTGTGGTGTTGGGCCCTCGTTTTGAAGAGGCAGCGCCCCGCGTTCCTTCCTTCTCCCGCTGCCCCCTTCCTCCTCCTCGCATCATCATCGTCATCATCATCATCATCATCATCATCATCATCATCATCGCCCTCGCAAGGACCGTGGCCCCATAGGAGCTTCACCGAAGGCGCCAATAGCAAAGTGCGCATGGCGGCCTCGGGCATTTTCGGCACACCCCTCACGAGGACCGTGGCTCCATAGGAGCTCCACCGAAAGCGCCAGTAGCAAAGTGCGCACTGCGGCCTCGGGAAATTTCGGCACACTTCTCACCCGAAGGCGCCAATTCCAAAGTGCGCATGGCGGCCTGGGGCCATTTCGGCACACCCCTCTCGGGGATCGTGGTCCCATAGGAGCTTCACCGAAGGCGCCAGTAGCAAAGTGGCATGGCAGCCTCGGGCCATTTCGGAACACCACTCACGAGGATCGTGGCCCCATAGGAGCTCCACCGAAGGCGCCAGTAGCAAAGTGCGCATGGAGGCCTCGGGCCATTTCGACACACCCCTCACGAGGATCGTGGCCCCATAGGAGCTCCGCCGAAGGCGCCAGTAGCAAATGCGCATGGCGGCCTCGGTCCATTTCGGCACACCCCTCACGAGGATCGTGGCCCCGTAGGAGCTCCACCGAAGGCGCCAGTAGCAAAGTGCGCATGGCGGCCTCGGGCCATTTCGGCACACCCCTCACGAGGATCGTGGCCCCATAGGAGCTCCGCCGAAGGCGCCAGTAGCAAATGCGCATGGCGGCCTCGGTCCATTTCGGCAAACCTCCCATGAGGACCGTGGCCCCGTAGGAGCTCCACCGAAGGCGCCAGTAGCAAAGTGCGCATGGCGGCCTCGGGCCATTTCGGCACACCCCTCGCGGCCCTCACGAGGACCGTGGCCCCATAGGAGCTCCACCGACGGCGCCAGTAGCAAAGCGCGCGCGGCGGCCTCGGGCCATTTCGGCGCACCCCTCACGGGGATCGTGGCCCCATAGGGAGCTCCACCGAAGGTCCCAGTGGCAGGGTTCCCACGGCGGCCTCGGGCCATTTCAGGGCCCCCATGGCGGCCCCGGGCCATTTCGGCACACCCCTCGCGAGGATCGTGGCCCCATAGCTGCGCTGCTCCAACAACCGCGCCTGGGCGTCGTACTCCGCCTTCTCGGCGTGCACCGACGCCTCCCCCCTCATGGCTCTCAAAACCCTCTCCTGCTTCTGCTCCTCGGTCAGAGGGGCGCCGCCCTGGTCGTCGTCGGCGCCCGCGAAGACGGCCGCGAACGCGTTCCTGAGCATGTCGGGCCCCGGCGGGAAGCCGTGGCCACGCAGGGGGCGCGGGCGAAGATGGCATTCACATCTGCGGTATTCACAACTGCAGATGGTCGGGTCCTTCGCCAAGCTAATCATGCTTCTTCATTATGTTGCGATATTCCTGCCCCCCCCCACCGTTCTTTCGCGGGCGCAGCCCGTAATTTGATGCTCGCGAGGTAGACGGACAAACTAAAATGAACCACCAGGCCAGTAGATGGCAGTTTAAAGCCGGCGGGTGAGATTATTTCGGCGCCAAGTGCAAGCCAGCGGGTGAAGATATTTCGGCGGCAGTTTTAAGCCAGCGGGTGAGGATATTTCGGTGGCCGCTTTACGCCGGCGGGTGGGGAGATTTCGGCGGCAGTTTTACGGTGGCAGTTTTGGGCCAGCAGATGAAGATATGTCGGTGGCAATTCTATTTCCACGGGTGGAGATATCTCGGTGGCAGTCTCAAGCCAGCGTGTGGTGAGGATATTCCAGTGTCAGTTTTAGAAGCCAGCGGGCGAAGATATTCCGGTGGCAGTTTTAAGCCAGCGGGTGAAGATATGTCGGTGGCAGTTTTACTTCCGCGAGTGAGCATATTTCGGTGGCAGTCTTAAGCCGGCGGGTGAGGAAATTTCGGTGGCAGTTCTAAGCCAGCGGGCGAGGATATGTCGGTGGCAGTCTTAAGCCAGCGGGTGGCGAGGACATTTCGGTGGCAGCTTTACTTCCGCGGGTGAAGATATTTCGGCGGCAGTTTTAAGCCAGCGGATGGGGGTAGTTCGGTGGCCGTTTGCAGCCAGCGGGTGAGGATATTTCGGTGGCAATTTTATTATTTCCGCGGGTGAGGCTATTTCGGTGGCAGCTGTGCTTCCGCGGGTGAGCATATTCCGGTGGCAGTTTTAAGCCAGCGGGTGGGGATACTTCGGTGGCAGTTTTAGAAGCCAGCGGGTGAGGGTATTTCGGTGGCAGTTGAATGCCAGCGGGTGACGATATTTCGGCGGCGGTTTAAGCCAACGCGCGAGGATACGTCGGTGGCAATGTCATCTCCGCGGGCGAGGATAGGTCGGTGGCAGTTTCAAGCCAGCGGGAGGATGGAGGAAGGCAACTTTAGGAATGCGGTGACTTGCGCCCGCTCGATAACACCTCGATGATACCTCGATGACATGTTACCCAGGTGCGATCGATCTGTTATCGGGTGCTATCGACATGTTATCGAATGTCATCGAGCTCGATAGCGCTTGATTGCACCTCGATGCACTCGATAACACATCGAAAACCTGTTTTCGAAGTGTTATCGTAGTGTTTTCGAAGTGTGATCGAGCGGTCGCGCTTTCGCTCGAGCCCGGCTCGCGGCGCTGCCGCGGCAGCGCGTGAGCGCTCAGAATTCCGCCGCCTCAGATGCCCAGAGGCGCCGCGCTTGGTTGGAAAGGGCGCGAAGCGCATGATTGAATTCAAACTGGAGCGCGACTCGCGTGGTTTACGGGCGCAGCCCGAAATTGGATTCTCGCGAGGTACGCAGACAGACTGAACTGATACACCGTGCCGTTAGATGGCAGTTTTATTCCCGCGCGCGAGGATATTTCGGTGGCAGTTTTGAGCAAGCGCGCGGGGATATTTCGGTGGCAGATTTGAGCCAGCAGGTCAGGATATCCCGGTGAAAATTTTATTCCCGCGGATGAGGATATTTCGGTGGCAGTCTTAAGCCAGAGGGTGGTGAGGATATTCCAGTGGCACTTTTAAAAGCCAGCGGGCGAGGATATTCGGTGGCAGTTTTTAGCAGGCGGGTGAAGATATTTCGGAGGCAGTCTTAAGCCAGCGGGTGGGAATGTTTCGGCGGCAGTTTGCGAAGCCAGCGGGTGAGGAAATTTCGGTGGCAATTTTACTTCCGCGGGTGAGGACATTTCGGTGGCGGTCCTAAGCCAGCGGGTGAGGATATTTCGGTGGCAGTTTTATTTCCGCGGGTGAGGATACTTCGGTGGCAGCTATACCTCAGCGGGTGAAGATATTTCGGTGGCAGTTTTAAGCCAGCGGGTGAGGATATTTCGGTGGCAGTTTGAAGCCACCGGGTGGGGATATTTCGATGGCAGCTTTAAGCCAGCGGGTGTGAATAATTCGGAGGCAATTCTAAGCCAGTGGATGAGGATATGTCGTGGGCAGCTTTAAGCCAGCGGGTGAGGATATTTTGGCGGCAGTTTTAAGCCAGCGGGTGAAGGACATTTCGGTGGCAATTTTATTTCCGCGGGTGAAGATCTTTCGGTGGCAGTTTATTTCCGCGGGTGAGGATATTTCGGTGGCAGTTGTAAGCAAGCGGGTTAGGATATTTCGGTGGCAGTTCTAAGCCAGCGGGTGAGGATGTTTCGGTGGTAGCTTTAGGGAAGCAGGTGAGGATATTTCGGTGGCATGTTTAAGCCCGCGGGGGAGGAGGAGGAGGAGGAGGAGGAGGAGAAGGCATGAACCGAGAAGAGCTGTGCTCGGCGCAGGCATCCAGCCGCCACGCGATGCGTCATTCGCTTGGTTGGCCCAGCCGACGGCTACGCATCCAGCGCGGTGCTGCGCCCGTATATATGCTCGCCCCTTGGCGTGGGGCTGGCGGGGGGCCAAGGGGCGATCTGTCTGGTGATTTGAAGTGAGCAAAAACGGGAGCGCGAAGCGCATAATTGGACTCAATCTGGAGCGCAATGCGCTTTTTTTCAAGTGAGAAAGTTGCACGGTTGAAGTTAGCGAAGTTAGGCTTTAGAGTGGTTGATGTTAGGCTCTAGAACGGTTGAAGACAATTTGCCAGAAACAAAAATAATAGCAGTCATAATAATAAAATAAAAATAATAAGCTGCACAGCCAACGTCCACAACTTGACCTGAAGTGCCACAAGAGCAACCTAACTTCCATAAGTAAGATCTGACGATCTCAGAAGCTCTGCCCGGTGGCCGGTGTGCCCGGTGCGCCATGTGCAGGCCCGAGCGCGCCGTGTGCGACAGGTGCGGCTGTGCTGGGTGCGCCTGCAGCCAGGTGTGCCTGGTGCAACGGGCACGGCGGGCGCGCCGGACGTGCCGGGCATGCCGGGTGCATGTGCCCGATGCCGGGTGCGGCCCGGTGTGCCCGGGGCCTCCCTCCCATCTCTTGCTCCTCCCGCGCACTCCAGGAGGCCCTCCAGAGGCTCCCCACAGGAGCCTCTTGAGAGCCTCCTATGGGGCGATGTTGGAGGCTTCTTGGGCAGCCTGAAGTGTCGGCAGCCCGAAAACGCCGGAATGCTAAACAACCTGAAGAGCGTCATGAAAGTCAGTGATTTGGGCCTCTTGGGGCCCTCTTGGAAGTCATCCTGGCGCGCCCTTGGGGCCTCTTAGGGGGCTTCTGGGGGCGGCTTGCAGCGCTCTTGGGCCGCCTTGGCGGCTTCAAGTCGTCCCCAGATTCCGTGGTGGACGCCTCGGGTGGCCGACAAAGCTTCTGGAACTCCGGAAGCGGGCACCGTAAGCTGGGGGTAAAGTCGGTTACGGGGGGGGGAATTTTGAAAAAGAACTGTGGGGCCCGCTGGACGCCGGTTTTTGTTATACATCCATATATATATATATGTATCGTTCTATATATATTATGAATACGGTTAATGATCTTATGTTTGGGTTCGCTCATGTCTATATATATTTATATACGCACAGGATGCAACGCCCCATCATGTGTCTCTGGCGCAAGCATCATGTATGTATCACATCTGGCCAATCCCAACCACCCTAGATCCAAACCTGATGATGTCGCGCATTTTTTACTTCTGCCGCCTTCGCTAGCCTTCCGCTGGTGGAGCCGCTCCTGTTGCACTCTTCCGCCAGCTTTCGCATTGACGTCAACCTCTCGATCCCTCGAAGGCGAAGCCTGTCTGGAACGTCCCACGTGTAAGCTTCCCACCACGGCCCTCGGAGGGCGTCACTTCCCCGGCGGAATGCCGGCGACAGCTGGCGGATGCAGAGCAAGAGCGGCTCCACCGGCGGAAGGCTGGCGAAGGCGGCGGAAGCAATAAAGGTGAGACACCGTCAGGTTTGGATCTATCGGGGAGACGTAAGACCCGGTTACGGGGGACTCGGAAATCCCCGACGAGGTCGTCAAAAAAATGACGAGGCCGAGCCTGCATTTTGACGAGGCCTCCCGCTGCAGACATCCCACGAAACTCCTCCTCGTCAAAATCCGAGGCGCGGTCGTCAAAAAACGATGGCGAACCCGAGTCCTGGCAAACCCGGGTCTTACGCTCCCCCGAATCTAGGGTGGCTGGGATCGGCCGAGTGTGCATTGACGTCAGCCTCTCGATCCCTCGGAGACGCAGCCCCTCCCCGGAGCGGCCCGCGCGTGAGCCTCTCCCAGACACGGCCCTGGGCACGCTGCGCGCCCCTCTTGCATCGCGGCGCCCGCAGGGGAGGAGGAGGAGGAGGAGGAGGAGGAGGAGGAGGAGGAGGAGGAGGAGGAGGAGGAGGAGGAGGAGAGGAGAGAGGAGGAGGAGAGGAGGAGGAGGTAGGAGGGAGGAGGGGAGGAGGGAGGGAGGGGGAGGAGGGAGGGAGGGGGAGGGAGGAGGAGGGAGGGAAGGGACAGAGGAGGAGGAGGAGGGGAAGGGAGGGAGGGAGGGAGGGAGGGGGCGCGACGTGGGGCGGCCTGCCAAGAGGGCCGCGGAGCTTCCGAGAAGGCACTGGGGCTCCTCGGCAGCCCGCCAGGCTGGGCAAAAAGCCTTCCGCAGAGGCCTCCAAGACGTCTGCCCAAACCCTCGACGCCGTGCTGCTCAGGACGTGGACCCCCGCAGGGGTCTCGACCCATTCACGGGGACCGGCTCCTCCTCCTGAGTCGTTTTGCTGGACGGTCCCGAGGCCCCGCAGGGGCCCCCAGAGGCTGAGCACGGAGAAACACCTCCCGCCGTGGCTCTGCCTCATGACTCGAGGGGGGGGCCTGGGCAAGTCGGCCCGTGCCTTCCCTTCTGAGAGGCCCCTCCGCCCTCCGAGCAGGCCGCACCCCTCGCGCCCACCCCTCCCGGGACGCCGCCGCCCCTCTCTTAGGGGACCACACGCGAACCCTACCCCACCCTCCCCCTCAGAAATCGTGTGGGGTAGGGGTCGGGTTCGCGTGTGGCCCCCTATCTCTGGCTCTCCTCCCGCCGCCCCGCGCGAGAGCCAGATCCGCTCCGGGTGCACGAAGTAGAGTACCCGCTGCACTCGCACGGGGCGGGGGGGGGGCGGGGGAGGCAGCCGCGGACACGCAGCGCCCAGGGGTGGGCGCGGGGGCGGAAGGGGTGGGGCGGGGGCGGAGGGGAGGGAGAGGATTCTGCTTGCTTTGGAGACGAGGTAAGCAGGGAAGCGGGGCGACCGCAACGCCTTACGGGTAAGCCGTGCACTCCATGGCACAGGCGGCGGAGACTAACCAGTGGCATGGCAGTGCGGCACGATCCCATAATGAAAAAAAACGACGAGAAGAGGAGAGGGGGAGGAGAAGGCGGGGGGGGGACGGGAGAGGTTAGGAGGCAACTCCTAGGAGGCCTTTGCAAGAACGATTCAGGATTCAAGGGGCGATTCGGCCAGACTTAGACTCAGCCCGCGATTGGGCCGCATAAATCGAGATGAACCTGGATTAGGCGGTATTGAGCCGGATTAGGCCAGACGATGCTGGTTTTCGACCAGGCTGCTGAATCGAACCTCCAGGATAATGGGGTGGGGGAGGGGGAAAGGAGGTGATGGAGGATGTCGGGAGGAGTGAGGTGGCTGCACTGACGGGATAAGCGCGATGAGGCAGGTCAATCCGCATGACAGCTACCATGCCCACGGCATCTCATTACAACATAAAGTGGACAAATGTTAACCGAACGGAGCTGTGGCGACGCCCGCACTGTACACGTAACACCGTCGCAATACGAGTTTGACGAGTACTTCCTTCACTGCCATCTCCGCTTCGCAGCGGTGACCCAGAGAACAGCAGGAGAACACAATCATGCTCACGTTGTCCAGCGCTCCCCCTCCTCCTCGGCCCCATCATCTACTTGAGTAGTTCCATCTTTCCTGCAAAAAAACGGCAAACATGGAACAGACGGGCCTTCAGAACTATGCAATCCGGTTCGAGCGAGCGTCGCCGCGAGCAAGATGCGGAAGCCAGCCTGAGGTCGTAAGCTCATCGATCTTTGCATTCGCCGCTGACGACCTGATCTCCTCACATACACGCAAAGGTTCACGCTGACCCTGGCCAATCGCACTCGCTCCTCCCCTCATGCTTCCCCGCATTCCACCCACATGAACCACGTCCATGCCAAACCGTTGTCCTGGGGCGCATGCCTGGAGGAGGAGGAGGAGGAGGAGGAGGAGGAGGAGGAGGAGAGGAGGAGGAGGAGAGCGGAGAGGAGGAGGAGGATGAGAGGAGGGGGAGAGTAGGAGGAGGAGGGGGAGAGGAGGAGGGAGGAGGGAGGCGGAGGAGGAACATATGAGGAGAGGAAGGAGGAGGGCGGGCGGAGGAGGCGGAGGGCGGAAGAAGGGAGGAGGAGGGGAGGGGGGAGGAAGAGAGGGAGGAGGCGGAGGAGTGAGGGAGGAGGAGGAGAAGGAGGGGGGAGGAGGGGAGGAGGAGGGGGGGGGGGGAGGTGGGGGGGAGGGAAAAAGGAGGAGGGGGAGGATGAGAGGGAGAGAGAGGGAGGAAGAGGATGAGAAGGCTGAGGAGGAGGAGGAGGAGGAGGAGGAGTTGCTCACATGCACTCGCGCGGCTCCGTGGCCGCTCCCCGCTCTCTCGGGGACGGCCCGGTCCTCCTACGTGTCCATGCCCCTTGGCACCTTGGCACCAAACAGTACACCCAAACAACTACGAAGGATTGCAAAAAAACAAAAAAAACAACAAAAAAAAACAAAAAAAAACGCCCATTTTGTGTACGCGCGCGTTATGTTGCTTCCAGCTTCTGACACATAGCTAGCGTGTGTACACGGTGCTGCCTGCGATGCGTGGCTGTGTTCGTCCCCTGCAGCGATGGGGCACGTGTTCTTTTTCCCCGAGGTCCGCACAGCCACAGCGGACGACCGTGAGGGAAATCCGCCCATCCCCGCTTGACGGGCGTGAGAAATGCGCGGGACATGTGGCGGAGGAGGAAGGGGAGGAGGAGGAGGAGGAAGGAGAGGAGGAGGACCAGTGTAAAACCAAGAGTCATCAACGATGTTGGAATTAACTCTCCCTCCAAGCTCCCTCTTTATAGGCCCCCACAACGGTTCATTTCCATTGAAAGAACTGCCTCGCTGGGAGATAACCGTTTGAAGATCCTGAAACATGCCAAAACATTGTTCTCGGGATTTCAACGCCGCATATCAACCTGACTGCTGCGCCTTGGCGACCCGGAGTCGTGCCAGAACGCCATTCCTGGGATTTCAACACCGCGAATCAACATAACTGTTGCACCCGCATAATCCTGAATCCTTCCAAACCGCCGTTTCCGGCACGTTGATCGTAAGAATCCGTCGAACGCTTGCAAATTTTGAAAACGAATGTGCGCGGCGCTGCAGCGAGAGCCACATGTTGAAAAAGAACCGCCCTCAATCCGTGAAAATCTTGGAAAGATCTAAAACAAATGTGCGCGGCGCTACGGCGAGAGCCACATGTTGAAAACCTCCCGCCTTCAATCCGTGAAACTCTTGCAAACTTTCTAAAACAAATGCGCGCGGCGCTAAGGCGAGAACACAATTTTGCAAGCCACCCGCCCTCAATCCGTGAAGCTCTTGCACATGTTTAAAACGAATGTACGCGGCGCTAAGGCGAGAGCCACATTTTGCAAGCCGCCCGCCCTCAATCCGCGAAACTTTTGCATTGTTTCTACGGCGCTACGGCGAGAGCCACATTTTGAAAACTTCCCGCCCTCAATCCGTGAAGCTCTTGCACAT
Source organism: Prorocentrum cordatum (assembly GCA_963575745.1). Classification (NCBI taxonomy): domain Eukaryota; class Dinophyceae; order Prorocentrales; family Prorocentraceae; genus Prorocentrum; species Prorocentrum cordatum. The sequence goes on from CAUYUJ010002428.1 coordinate 81,495, forward strand.
GTTTAAAACGAATGTGCGCGGCACTAAGGCGAGAGCCACATTTTGCAAGCCGCCCGCCCTCAATCCGTGAAACTCTTCCAAATGTTTAAAGCGAATGTGCGCGGCGCTACGGCGAGAGCCACATTTTGAAAACGACCCGCCCTCCATCTGTGAAACGCTGTCACTTTCTAAGCTTCAGAATCAAAAGTGGTGAGGAAATCTCAAGCGAAACGCCTGGCCCGCCCTGAAAACTGGCCTCGGGGTGCGACAGGGAGAAGTTATATATAAGGAGAAGGAATGGAGGAGGAGGAGGAGGAGGAGGAGGAGGAGAAGGAGGAGGAAGAGGAGGAGGAGGAGGAGGAGGAGGAGGAGGGTCCCCCTCTTCCTGTCCCCCTCCCCTGGGATCCAAAGGTATGCTAGAGGTCAGAAGGGGGAGGGGGGATTGCAGCAGCTCCCTGGCCCTCGGAGCCTCCAAGTCCACCCACGGCGGCCTGCAAGACTCTCGAGGTACCGTCCAGACTGCCCAAGAGCGCGGGAGGGCCTCCAGAACATCCAGGATGGCCCCAGAACGGCAGAAGAGTGCTGGACAGCGCTGAAACAAGGCCCAGGAGGACTTACAAGACGGTCTCAAGAGGCAAACATCAGCTCTGCTCGGATGGTTTCTGCATGGTTTTCGCTCCTCGTAATTTGGCGGAAGGTGGAGTCCCATACCGGCCAATATCTCAACAAGCGTGCAGATTACTCGGCAAACCGTGGAAAAAAAAAAAAAAAAAGAATGAAAAAAGGAGGGAACAAAAGAACAAAAAAAAAAACAGAAAAAAAAAATAAAAAACAAAAAAAGAAAAAAAAAACCATAAAGAAAAACAGAAAAAGAAGAAAACAAGGAAAGAAAGAAGAAAGAAGAAAAAAAACAACAAGAGAAAAAGCCGGTGGCATCCTAATGCAATCCTGCCGAGGTGGCGTCGGTTGGGCCAGGCCTTCGGGCTTGATCTGTGGTTTGAGCGGACGAGTCGCAGTTGCTCTTTTCCCACCTCGCTCCTCGGTGATTCGAATGGGGGGGGAAGGCTCTGAGCCCGAGACGCCCCCGAGCGGCCAGCCGAATGGCCCACGGTGGCCCGCCGAGGCCCCAAGGCAGGGCCTGGAGGTGGCCCAGAGGGGGCCCCAGACGGCCCGAGAGGCCTCCGAGAGGGCCCCCACCCAGCCGAGAGGGGAGAGGGCCCTCGAGAGAACCTCGCAGCGCCAACCCCCAGAGACTGGCCCAAAGCCAGAGGCGGCCCCGAGGGCTCAACGCCGGAGCCGGAGAAAGCCACGAAGCCGAGAGGGGCTCCAGAACCATCCTCCCGCCAAATGGCCCCACAGAACGTCCAGCATGCTCCAGGCTGACCCCAAGAGGCCCCGTCCTCCTCCTCCTCCTCCTCCTCCTCCTTCCTCCTCCTCCTCCTGCCTCCCTCCTCCTCCTCCTCCTCCTCCCCCCTCCCCCTCCTCTCCTCCTCCTCCTCCTCCTCCTCCTCTCCTCCTCCTCTCTCCTCCTCCTACCGTTTCATCCTCCTCCTCCTCCTCCCTCCTCCTCCACCGCCTCCTCCTCCTCCTCCTCCCCCTCCTCCTCCTCCTCCTCCTCCTCCTCCTTCTCCTCCTCCTCCTCGTCCTCCAAAAACCGGCTCTAACATGCAACCAGGAGTCCTCTCCCAGGGGTCGGAGGAATAGCGTAAGCCTCAGCGCGCACTTCGTGCGATTCATCTGCCGACCCCAGAGGCGCAGACTGTGGAAATCTGCCACCTCGTATCTTTGCAACCTCCATTCATCCTCGTCGCCCCTAACATCTGGGCTCTCTGGACGCATGGTTTTTTGGACCTTCCCCTCAATTGTCCTGCCTCCGCGTCTTGGGCCCCACGACGACCATACCCTAGACCTTTTTTGAAGAGAGGAGCCCCTAATCTTTCAGTTCCCAGCTGGATCTAACCCCGCCTCCAATCACCAATCGACCCTGCTGACATCCCCTCACCCTGGGCCTCTGCATTCAGGACCGTCCACTTCCCGCCCAAATCCGACCGCCCTCCACCTCTCTTCTGAGGAACCCGGCCCCCTACATCTCCGCTCGAATACAACCCCGTCCCCGCCGCCCCCCCCGACATCCCCGTGCCCTAGGCCTTCGAAGGTATCGCCCCCCTCGACTTTCGGGCACACGCCGACATGGATTACGGACCCGTGGATCTGGGAAAGTACCCCGAAACACGAGGCCTGTACCGCCTGATTGGACGACGGAGCACGCCGATTCTGTATGGAAACCAGACCCGTCGCTGACCCCCGCGCCTTCCTCCATGCCCCATGTTCCTGTGCTTCCTCGGCACCTTCTGCATGGATCCGACCCCGCTCGGAGCAGGGCAACCTGAGACAACGGCAACTCGGGAGTTGTCCCTGGACCTTTGGACGCCCGAAATGGGTACGGAAACAGTGGGCACAATGCCCAGCAACAACTGTTGCCCCAAACCAACAGCGGCCGCTGTTGGGCAGGCGGCCTTCTGTCTCGAATGGACACAGGCCGCGGCGGCGTGGACAGCGAGTCCTGTTCAAAATGAACAGGATCCGCTGTTGGGCATCGTACCCATTCTTTCCGTGCCCATTCCGCTCGTGCAGAGGACCCCTCCCCGGGCCCAGACGCACCGGTTTTCCCGACCGCGCCCGGGCCCTGGCGACGGAGGGGGCCCGCCGCAGCCTACCGCTGCCTCCACCCGCCCTCGCCCCTGGCGCCCGCCCCCGTCGGCTCCACCCTGGCATTCCCGCGCCCGCCCCCCCCCCCCCCCCACGCTTCGCACAGGGGGCACCGCCCTGCGCTGCGGGGCCCTCCGAAGCGGCCCCTCAGCGCGCCACGGCGCCCCCGCGGGTCCCAGGAGGAGGAGGAGGAGGAGGAGGAGGAGGAGGAGGAGGAGGAGGAGGAGGAGGAGGAGGAGGAGGAGGAGGAGCAGGAGGCAGAGGAGGTGGGGAGGATGAGGAGGAGTAGGAGGAGGAGGATGAGGAGGACAGGAGGAGGAGGAGGACGGGAGAGTTGAGGAGGAAGTGGAGGTGGAGGTGGAGGAGGAGGAGGAGGGGGAACGACAGGGGGGGCCAGCTCAGGGGGTGAAGCATCGAGCTGGCATCGGCGAGGCGCCGCCGACAGATCGGCGACGGAGCCCCGATCGCAGAACCGAGCGTCTCTGGGCGGGGTGGGCTATCTGACTGACTACCAGACCACCCCAACCCAACCCAACCCGAAGACCCGAATTTGACCCGAATTTCGGGTTGGGGGGGGGTACGGGTTCCATGTGTTTTCTCAATGTTCCTCGACCCCCCCCCCACTAGAAATGGAGTGCAAATCGAGGCCTTCGGGTTGGGCTGGGGTGGTTTGGTGGGTGGTGAGCTAGCAGGGCCCGATCGGCGATCTGCGGGAGAGTGGGGGCCGATGCAGCCCCCCCCGCCCCCTGGGCCGGAGCAGAGGAGGGCCCTCTGCCCGCGGCGAGCCTGGGCCACCAGCAGGCCCCCCGAGCCACGCCCAAGGGGCCCGGCCCGAGAGCCAGAGACCCCCCCCTCCTCCCCCTCCTCCTCCCCCTCCTCCCCCCCCCGCCCCCTCCTCCTCCTCCTCCTGCCTCCTCCTCCTCGCTCCTCCTCCTCCCTCCCGCCTTCCTCCTCCTACTCCTCCTCCTCCTCCTCCTCCGCCACCTCCTCCTCCGCCTCCTCCTCCTCCTCCTCCTCCTCCTCCTCCTGCCTCCTCCTCCTCCGCCTCCTCCTCCTCCGCCTCCTCCTCCTCCTCCTCCTCCTCCTCCTCCCCCTCGATCCCCTCCTCCCCTCCCTCCTCCTCCTCCTCTCCTCCTCCTCCTCCTCCTCCGCCCCTCCACCTCCTCCTCCTCCTCCGCCTCGCTCCTCCTCCTCCTCTCCCCTCCCCCTCCTCCTCCGCCACCTCCTCCCCCTCCCTCATCCATCCCTCCTTCTTCCACCCCCTCCCTCCCCCTCTTTCCCCCTCTCCCCCTCGCTCCCCCGCCTCCCCCTCCTCCTCCTCCTCCTCCCCTCCTCCTCCTCCTCCGTCCTCCTCCTCCTACTCCTCCTCCCCTCCTCCCCCTCTCCCCCTCCTCCACCTCCTCCCCCTATCCTCCTCCACCCCCTCCTTCCCCCTCCCCCTCCAACCTCCTCCGCCTCCTCCCTCCTCCTCCTCCTCCTCCTCCTCCTCCTCCCCTCGTCCTCGTCCTCGTCCTCATCCTCGTCCCTCGTCCCTCGTCCTCGTCCTCGTCCTCCTCCTCTCCTCCTCCTCCTCCTCCTCCTCCTCCTCCTCCTCCTCCTCCTCCTCCTCCCCCCGGTATAGCTGCCCCTGGTGCAAACAACCAGGTGCCCCCACGGGCTCCCCGGTAACAACCCCCTAAGCGTTCCCAGGCACTCGCCAACACTCTGCACCTTTCACCCGGGCACTCCCAGGCGCTCCTGGCGCCCCCAGGCGCTCCAGAGGGCTCCCAGGCACCTCGGGACATGCAAGGCGTTCCGCGTGCACGTTGGACCCCCTCCCAAGGCCCATTGGTGTCCAACGGCCCGCGCTTGACGTGTACACTAGAGATCTGCGTGGGCCTCCCAGAAACTGCAATCTTTTTATGTTCCTTGATACCTGTTGCTCAAGTGACTGTTTTGTTTCCATTCCTGGGTAACTGTCGTTACCCAGAAGGGGGGGTCGGGCGGGAGGGTAACGGTAACGCTGGCCGCGGCGTGCACCCGCCAAGGTGCGGCCGCGCCACTGGCGCGTCCATCGCCTGTGAACGCCACAGTCCTTGTGCACACGACAGGGCCCAATGCTTGCGTGCAACACAGCGCCGCCTGTGTACACCACAATGCCTCCGTAAACCACACAGCCGCTTGCACCACAGCACCACGTCGCCTATGTCCACCGCAGTGCCTTTGTAAACTGCAGCAGCCGTGTGCGCAACAGCGCCTGTGTACACCACATTGCCTGCGTGCACCAGAGCGCCTGTGTACACCGCAACGCCTGTATACACCACGACAACCATGTGCACCGCGAAACCTGTGCACGCCACAGTGCCTCCGTGCACCACAACGCCTTTGCACACCAGAACGCCAAACGTGCCAGCGAGTGCATTAGCAAATAGTTTGCGAGGCTTCTTTGCGGGGCTCGCCACATATCACAGAGGCCCTCAGGACTCAACATTCATATCCCCCTCCTCCACCTTCCCCTCCTCCTCCCTCTCTTATTCCTCTCCTGTTTCAACGGTCCTGGCGGCCTTCGTTGAGAAGGGGGGATAGGGACCGGGAGGAGGAGCAGCATGAGGAGCAAGAGGAGCAGCAACAGGATGAGCAGCAGAAGCGTCACGACTTGGTCGAAAGCTCCAGCGCCGTCGGAGTTGGTCTCTGACACCGCGTGGATCGTTCAGTCTCGAATGATGTCCACTCCTGGAGGACCCTGGAGACCCTCGACCCCATCTTCGATATCGATTTCGCGCCGAGGGCTCGTTCCTGCGGTCCTGGGGCCCGAAATGGGCCCCTGCGTCGCCTTCAACCTCGAACGCCCGCTCCGCCGAAACATGCTCGACGCCGGCCTCCCGACCCGCCGCCCTCCGAGTAGCTTGGCAATGAGCTCGCCCGACCTATGCGCACCGCCATTGCCTGCAAGCGCCACGTCACGCACGCGAGCACCGAGCCATGCCTTCTTAGCACCACGCCACGCCCGTGAGCACAGCGCCATACCTGCGGGGGGGTCCGCCCTCCAGCATGTAGAGGGGGAGGGGTCCAGGCCACCCCGCCCAACACCATCGTTAACGTTACCCGGGGGGTGCCCGGGTAACGAGCGTTACGCTGGGGAGGATAAGCAAACGCTCACCAACGGATTGGGATCAACCGGTCGACTCGGCCATACAATCGATTCGATCGATCTGCGATTGGGCTAAGCCGTTGGAGAGCAAAAAGGGGTTGTGCCTGGCCCACGGTGTTTGCTGCCTCGTTTTCCTGGAGGAGCGGTCTGGGGGAACTCGGCCTGCGCCTGTGGTCCCGGCTGCCCAGACGAGGCTGGACCGTGCGGTCCGTGGGAAGTTGACTCGGAGGAGTGCGCCGCATCGCGTGAGGCCACGCGAGGCCCCCGTGCTGTGTGCGGTGCGTGACCCAAAACTGGCCTCGGCGCGCCTGGCCGACTCTGGTGCCGAATCCGGAGCTAGCGGGGCTTCAATAGGGCCCGCACGAAACACCGAACAATCCCAAATAGTTAAAACTATCCGGGCGAGGGACCGAGTTTCGCAAGGCAGGCATGATGAAGGAGGGGAACCTCCCAATGGGGCCGCGAACCGTGGAAAGGGTGTGCCGAACTGCCTGGGGACACATGAGGGCCCTGCCGCTAAGGCCGTCGGTGGAGCTTCCCACGGGGCCACGAAGAGTGTGAGCGGCGTGCCGAAATCTGCTTGTGGACGCATGCGGGCCCTGCCGCTAGGGCCTTCGTTGGAGCTCCCCATGGGGGCCACGAACCGCGTGAGGGGTGTGTCAGACTGGACCTGGGGACACGAACCGTGGAAGGGTGTGCCGAAATGGGCGGGGGAGACGCATGCGAACGGTGGCCCTGGGGCCGTGGGTGGAGCTGCCCACGGGGCCACGAACCATGCGAAGGGTGTGCTGTATTGGGCGGGGGAGGCTCATGCGAACGGTGGCACTCAAGCCCGCGTGTGGAGCCCCCTGTGTGGCCATGAACCGTGGAACATGTGTGCCGAAATCGGCGGGGCAAGCGCATACGAATGGTGGCACTCGGGCCACTGGGTGGAGCTGCCCATGGGGCCATGAACCGCGTGAAGGGTGTGCTGTAATGGGCGGGGGAGGCGCACACGAATGGTGGCGTGAGGGCCTTAGGCGGAACTCCCCGTGGAATCACGAGCCGTGCGAAGGGTGTGCTGTACTGGGAGGGTGAGACGCACGCGAACGGTGTGGGGCCGGGGCGGCGAACCGTGTGAAGGGCGTGCGCGGTTTACGAGCTCTCTAGAAGCCCCCATCGCCCAAGACGTCGGCGAACGACCCGAGTCCCAAGACCGGGCGGTGACCCCGAATCCCAACTGACTCACGGCACGGTGTGGTCACCGCACCGTCTGGGGAGCCCGCCGAGACCAGGGCTCGGCATAAACAGTGGCTTTCGTCCCCAGGCTGCGTTCGTTCTCCCCTGCGTTCTCTTCCTTCCGCCGCTCTGCCGCACAACGAAGTCGGAACGAACACTGGCCATCGCTCGGACGTCCATTCCCTGTGTCTTTTTCGGTTTCGTGCGTGGTTTTTTCCCCCAATGATCAAGGACGCTCTTCGATGGTCCTCGCCGAAGGAAAAATGTACACGTCCGAGCGATACCAACACGGCCCACGAGAGCACCCATACATCGTACGGGTCGAGCCCTGCCCACGGCTCACGCCCTGCCCCCCCCTCTCGAGTGGGGTGTCGACTGCAGAGTTGGTTTACCCCAGAACGCGTTTCTTCGAGGAATGAAAAAAAGCCGCTACCCTGGGGCAGAAGTGCGTGGCCCGCAAATCTCCTGGGAGCTCCCAAAGGCCGGAGAACCGCCAGGACGCCGCGCGGCACGAGCGATATGCAGGGCTTACCGAGATTCAGCCCACAGGAGATTCAGCGCACAGCGCCTCGTAAACCAGGGTAGGGGCGTGTTTTACGCCCTTGATATTTGCCCGTCGAATCTACGGAAGATAAATAAAGAACGCTCCGAAGCTCTGTTAAGCATGCCTCCTCCTCCTCCTCCTCCTGATCCTCCTCCTCCTCTGAATATCATCCTCCTCGGACTCGGCGGAACGAAGACGTAATTCTGGGGAAGATCAGTTCTGCAGTCGATGCCCCACTCCCCTCGGCGTGCCACCGAGTCTAGAAGAAGAACAAAGCGCCATACACATGCCCGTCGGTCGGAAGAAGCAGGTAGGAACACGAAGTAGGAAGGCGTCGAAAGTAAAGCAGGTGTCCGCCCGCCCCAGGAAGAGGACGGAACAGGTGAAGAAGCCACTCGATCATTGAAGCACTCGATCATTCAAGCAGGAAGGCGCTTAAAGTAGATTGGAATCTGGGACTCCAAGAATACCTGCTTTCCACTGCCGATGGATCAACTTTTGGCACTCCGCGCGGATTTCTTGCGACTGCGCTGGACCCGCCTCCCTGACGCGGGGAACGCGCGCCAAGGGCGGCGCAGGCGGTGCCGACGGGGGGGGGGGCCCAGCGCGGCTCCAAGAGATCCGCGCGGAGCGCCAGAAGCTTATGTGTAGGGCGTTTTTTCTTCTTCGAGGGTCAGGCTTGCTCGAGCTCGCCCCCCCCCTGGACGGTTTCCCCCGGGGCCGTAGGCGACCCGAGGAGGGGAGGGCGAGGAGGGGGAGAGGAGGCGGAGGAGGAGGAGGAGG
>CAUYUJ010002429.1:0-7500 GCA_963575745.1 Prorocentrum cordatum
GAGGAGGAGGAGGAGGAGGAGGCGGATACGGCTTTGCGGGGTTTCTTCGACTTGGGCCTCCAGGGCCCGGTGCTCGGGCGCCGGGGCCCTCCACAGACGCGGGCTTGGGGCGAGAAGCAGGCCCCAGGGAAGGGGTCGGGACCTCCTGGGGGCTGCGCGCCGAGCCACATGGCACCACCCACCAAACCACCCCAACCCAACCCGAAGGCTCAAATTTACCCTCGATGTCCAGAGGGGAGGGGGTCGGGGAGCGTCGGAACACACACTTGTGGAACCTTTACTCCCCCCCCCCCAAACCCGAAATTCGGGTCTTCGGATTGGGTTGGAGTGGTCTGGTAGGTAGTCAACATGTAGACTTCAGCCGGGCCTGTCCCTCTACAGGAGGGCTTTTCAAAGATAGTGAAACATAGTCGGGGGACGATTTTTTTGGTTGTCTTTGAGCATTCTTGGGGTACTTGTTGAGCATTTCCATTTTTTTGTCGAACATCCCCCTGTAGGGGGACAGGCCCAACTTAAATTTAGACGTCGGAGGATGTCTGGGGACGGTTCCTCGAAGAAGAAACAACAGCATGACTTTTGACGTTCCGCGCGGATCTCTTGGATCCGCGCTGGCCTCCTTTGGCGGCGCCTCCGGCGCCGCCCCTGGCGCGCCAGTGGAGGAGGGTCCAGCGCGGATTCCAGGAATCCGCGCGGAGCGCCAAACTTGTATGTTCATGGCGTTTTTTTTTTTTTTTTTTTTTTTTTTTTTTTTTTTTTTTTTTTTTTTTTTTTTTTTTTTTTTTTTTTTTTTTTTTTTTTTCTGTTTCTTTTTCTTTTTCTTATTCTTTTTCTTTTTCTTCTTTTTCTTCTTCTTCTTCTGAGACAGGCGATCTTCCCGGCGGGGCTCGGGTTCGTCCGGCTGGCGCTCCAGTACGGCCGTGATCTCGTGCCCTGCTACGTCTGGAGGGTTCCAAAGGGGGTTTCTGGGGAGGGGGTTTTCCAGAGAGGCCCCCCAGGGGCCTCGGAACCCTGTCAAAACAGGGGGTGCGAAGCCCCTGGGGGACCCCTCCTGGAAAACCCCCTCCCCCAAAAACACCTTCTGGAACCCTCCGCTGCGTCTTCAACGAGAATCAGATGTTCGACCGTGTGGAGGGCTTCGACTGGGCGTCCCGCGCGCTGCGCAGGGCGACCGGCCTGGGCGTGCCCATCGTCAGGGGCAGGCCAGGATCCATTCCGATCCCATAGATCCGAGTCGACATCGATTCGGCCACGCGCAGAGGAGGAGGAGGAGGAGGAGGAGGAGGAGGAGGAGGAGGAGGAGGAGGAGGAGGAGGAGGAGGAGGAGGAGGAGGAGCAGGAGGAGGAGGAGGGAGGAGGAGGAGGAGGAGGAGGAGGAGGAGGAAGAAGAAGAATAACTTGAAGAATAATAAGAAGACTAATAATAATTAGGAGAATAATACGGAGAATAAGAATAAGAAGACGAATAATAATACTAATAATAATAGTAGTAATAATACTAAAATCCCCATAATACTACTATTAATAATAATAATAATCATAATAATCATAAGATTAATAATAAGTATAATAATAATACTAATAATAATAATAATATGAATAATAAGAATAATAAGAATAATAATAAGAATAATAATAATAATAAGAATAAGAAGAAGAGGAGGAGGAGGGGAAAGAAGAAGAGGAGGAGGAGGAGGAGGAGGAGGAGGGAGGAGAGGAGGAAGAGGAGAGGTGAGGAGCGAGGAGGCGGAGGAGGAGGAGGAGGCGGAGGAGGATGAGGAGGATGAGGAGGAGGAGCACCTCTACTTCTTAGAAGGCGCGGGCCTTGCCTGCAGATGCAGGGCCGGCGCCTTCTGAGAAGCAGCTCCTAAGAACCTACCTTCTCGGCCTGCCGCGGCCGCTCCGAGATCCGATTTCCACCCCGCTCCGGTGCAGCTCGATTCAATGCTCACCGCCCACCAAACCAGCCCAACCCAACACGAAGGCCCCGATGGGTCCTCCATTTCCAGTGGGGGGGGGTCGGGGAATATCGAAAAATCACATATGAAACCCGTACCCCCCCCAACCCGAAATTCGGGTCTTCGGGTTGGGTTGGTGTGGTTTGGTAGGCAGGCAAATGCGTGCTCCGATCCGATCCGACTTTCCGATCCGATGCCGACGGACCCTGGCAGGTTCGGCATACCCCAGCTCCTCCTGCCCAAGAAGACCGACGTCCACGTCCGCTGGGGAGTGCCCGTCCTGGTGGCGCGCGGCGGGGGGGCAGGGCGAGGCCGCGCGGGCTTCCGAGGAGGTGCCCGCCCCCCGGGAGCCTCGAGGCGTCCCGGCCTTCCAGGAGTCGAGGAAGCACAGAGCGCCATGCACGTGACACCTTCGGGGGTCCGCGCGGACCTCCGAAGGCGTATGCTTGTGGAGCTTTCTCGTCCTCCATGGATGGCCGCCCCTTCTCGTTGCGTGATGGCCGACCCCGAGCCTCGGGGTCGGTTTTGGAGGTCGGCGCGTTTGGGGGCCAGATTTTTGTCAAGGAGTGGCAGGCCCCTTCGCAGACGTCCCCCCCCCGCCCTCTATGCGGTGCAGACGTGGCCCGTCAGTTTAAACCATATAGCCGTAAAGTGTGCCAACTCATGGCGAACATGGGCATTTCGCGCTTTTTTGGTTAGGGTTCGATTCTAGTCAACCCGCATAGTAAGATTCCCTTGCAAGCTTCAAGGCTTCGATTCTAGTCGATCATAGCAACCTTCCAAGGTTACCCTTGCATCCTCCCCCTTCGGCCCAAACTTGCCCACTTTCGCTGGCCGCGCCCCGCTCGCAAAGTGTCGTCCTTATCGTGCTTCCTTGTTGTACGGGCTGTTTGTATGTCGAACATGGACAGTCACGCTTTTTTGTGAGAGGTCGATGATCACGCAACCACCCTCTTGCCCCGACCACCCTCCGCGTGCCACCAGACCCGTCCGTATCGAGCGCGACGCGAGCCCGAGCGACGAGAAGGTGGAGGCGCTGTTCCAGGCTTACATGTCGGGCGCTGCTGGGGGGGTCCTTGGTCCAGGGTGCCCCCAGGAGTTCCAAGGAGCCCCCCATTCGGCCACGCGCGCAAGGGGGTAGGGGGAGGGGGCAAGGCTTCTTCGAAGCACCCCTGCTTCTTAGGAGGCTCGGGCCTTGTCTGTAGATGTAAGGTCCGCGTCTGGCCTCCCAAGAAGCCTTCTCCCCTCCCCCTACCCCTTTGTGCGCGCCGCCAACCCATGGCCTCCAGACCTTGAGTCGGAAACTGGAGCATATACATTACCAGTAGCGGGCTGTTTTTCAACCCCAGGATTTTTTGAGGGTTGGGGACGACGTCGGTGTGGTGTGGTGTATACTTTTTTCCCGTTTTCCAAGGGAAAACCAAAATGTATACACCAGGATCCCGGATACACCATGATCCGCTTTCCTTTGCGAGTTTCAGTGCGGGGCCAGAAAGCGTCGGTGTATAGAGTTCGGCTCCTCATTGAGATTTGGGCGTTGCATTTTTTTGCAATGTGCGTTGGGCCCTGGGATCGTCACAGATCGATCTGGCTCGAAAATTGAACAGTGCTGCAGAACGATGGGGTCCACCTGGGTTCTCCACCAAAATAGATGCACAGACGCCCTCCGACGAACTCCTCCTGGGCCCCAGGGGAGGTTGGCGGTATATAAATCACCACTGAGAGCCAGCGACTTTATACACCGTCGCCTTCCCTGAAGGTGCATGCAAAATTCGTCAGAGGGTGTCTCTGTATGTATATATATATATACATATATTCGTGGCGTGCTAGGGTTCCGGCAGAGTTTTTCTACGGTGCTATACTTTGGTCATGGCGTCGGATCTCAGGCGAGCACCCATCGCGAGGCCCAGGGGGCCCCGTGGGTTCAAAATGGCGCGAACAGCTGGGGACACCTTTGGGCTAGAAGCACCTCTGGCAACGCCCGAGCATGGGCCACCTCCGGGACCTGTTCGACACGTTCGCGTACGAGTGCCTGCCGCCTCAGGTCGCTGCCAGGGGCCTCAAGATAACCCGCATGGACGGGGGCCACGTGCCTCCGCAGAGGCCGCTGGTCGCACCGGCGCGGCCCACTGATCCGAACAGGTATGGCATGCTTCAGCCCAGTGCGACGCCACCGATGTCGCGGCTGTGAGCGGCCTTCTCGCCGTGGGAGGCGTGCGTATCGTGGCAGCTGCGTGGTGCTATTGGTGCGCCATGTCTTGTCCACAGTGCCAGAGTTTGCAGCCCTGCCCTGGTCGTCTGAGCAGCCAGTCCATTGCTAGCTGCCCGCGGCCAGATTCGCAGTCGTTATACCACGGGGGCTGTGTGGTGCCATTCGCCCTGCACAGTTGGTACACAGTGGTCTTGCTGCCAGCATTCTTTTTGCACAGCCTGTCAAATTTGTAACAGGTGCTTGTATAGCCTTGGTTGCTGCTACAGTCTGCAACCCAAGGTTTCTAGCTCCGGTGGAGCCGGTGTGCTTAGAATTTCTTCACATGCCAGTGTGTTGACGCTTCGGCTGGTGTGTGTGTGTGCGTCAGTGTTCGTGTGACGCGCAAGGAGTGCGCAACGTATCGGGTGCCTAGGGCGAGCCTCAGTACAGACAGGCATGCAGGCAGGTACGTGGGCAGTCCGTCTGCGTAACGCTCGGCCCAGAATCGGGCGCGACTCTGTTACATTTCAAGCATCACTGCTGGAGCTCGAGCGAGAAATGCACGTTGTCTTCCTCGTGCTCGGGGTAATCATTGGTCAGACTCGCTCCCTACCAGTCGGTTTCAAAGTAAGCACCCGACAGCTTGCACAGAGAGTCATCCCATCTTGCCGCGGGTCGTTCACGCGATCGTCCGGCTCCATGCCATTTGCAAGTGGGTACCATCGCGATAATCTTGCAGGCCAGGCGCCGGCCTGGTTCAGGAGGGGAAGAAACACACAGACACAATTAATCGTCGACTCCCCAGAAAATATAGGAAAATCTGGGAAGTGGTGGGGAAGACAAAAACCCAGAAAATATGGGAAATTATTTGTGTGTATTTATTTGTGTGTCCCAGGGCCCCTTCACTGGTACGTAATTACGAGATCAGCGCGTGCCTCGGTACGCAACAACATAATCAGCGCTGGCCCGCCCCGTCGAAGCCTCGCGAGAAGATCGCGCGAATGACGCCAGGACTCAGCATCACGCGTGCGGTCTTCTTGAGCCATGCATCTGCGCCTCGGAGTGTGTTGCCTGTCCCATACCATTCCGCCGGCCTCCAGACGAGGATCTGCAGGGCTTCCGATTTTATGTGGGTGTGTGTCGCCGCATCCCGTCGTGCTGGCTGCGTGTAGTTGCTGCTGATTCGTCCTGCTCTTTCCCGCGTCTGTTGCGGTGCTTCTTTGGGGCACTCAGGGGCCCGGAGGCATAGAGCTCTTTTGGAGCCTCTGGGGGCTTTTGGGGGCCTCTTCTGGTCATGCCGGGGTCTTGGGGGCCATTTTGCGTGGAAGGTCTCCTGAAGGTTCCTCTGCCGTCTCCCGGACTCTCCTGGGCCGTCTCCAGGCCCTATTGGGGGCCTTTGGGCTGTCTTGTGCCAGTCTGGCGGGCCTCTCGCGCCGTTTTGAGCTTGCCGACGCCCGAAAAGGCGGGGAGGCGAAAATCCTGTTACAACATGTGGGAACTCACAGATTTCTACCTCGTGAGCATCTTGCGGCGCCTTGGGCCGTTTGGAGGCCATCTTGGATGTTCTCGAGACCTTTCCGGCGCGTTGGAGCACTTCTGGAGTCGTCTTAGCAGTTTGGGCGTCTTGGCGACCACCTGGGGTTTGAGGCTCCGAAGGCCCCAGAGGTGCGTTGACGAGCTCGTGCCCCCCCTTCCCCTCGAACAGGATTTTGGACCCAAGGGAAGGGGGAGAGGTGGGAGGAGGAGGAGGATGCGGAGGAGGAGGAGGAGGAGGAGGAGGAGCAGGAGGAGGAGGAGGCGGAGGAGGAGGAGGAGGAGGAGGAGGAGGAGGAGGAGCAGGAGGAGGAGGAGGCGGAGGCGATGGCGGAGGCGGAGGCGGCAAAGGCGGCGGCGGTGGCGGCGGCGGCGGCGGCGGAGGAGGAGGAGGAGGAGGAGGGGGAGTGACAGCCAATCACCTCGCACGCCTTCTCACCCCCGGCGAGCGGGAGTCGGCGGCTTGCCTGCCCAACTCTGCTGCAGCCCCCGAGCGCACTGCGATGTTTTCCGCCGCCGGCGGGCTGCACTGCGGCGCCGCAACCGCCGAGGGCGCGGCTGCGGCGCGACGGACCAGCTCCGACCCGATCGCCCCGAGAGCCTGCAGTCAGAGCGCGTGGGGTGCCCACGGGGTGCCTTGGGAGGCCGGCGGCACGGCCGGAGGGCCCCCTCGCAGCGGCTCGGGGGGCCTGCGCACCTCGAGCCCGTGCAGGGCAGCAGGGCCCCGGGCAGCAGCAGCGCGCGGTGCGAGGCGTCCTGTGCAGCTCGGTTTCGGGGGCTTGGCTTCTGGAGGCGACGCAGGCCCAGACTGCAGATGCCACCCCCGATTAGCGGGAATCCCCCCTCCTTGCCCTGCCCGAGAGAAGGGCTGCCGTGCTCCTCGGGACACGACGGCGACGGCGATGCTGCTGCAGCTGAAATGACGACAAGCCTTATGCAGATGGCGATGGTGATGATGATGCTGCTTCTGATGATGATGATGATGCTGAGGATGATGATGAGGATGAGGATGAGGATGAGGATGATGACGATGATGATGATGATGATGATGATGATGATGATGATGATGATGATGATGATGATGATGATGATGATGATGATGATGATGATGGTGATGGTGATGGTGATGGTGATGGTGATGGTGATGATGGTGATGGGTGATGGTGATGGTGATGGTGATGGTGATGGTGATGGTGATGGTGATGGTGATGGTGATGGTGATGGTGATGGTGATGATGGTGATGATGGTGATGGTGATGGTGATGGTGATGATGATGATGCGGAGGAGGAAGAGGAGGAGGAGGAGGAGGAGGAGGAGGAGGAGGAGGAGGAGGAGGAGGAGGAGGAGGCCTACTGTCTCTTGGGGCCCTCGCGCGGGACGCTCTCGGGGCGCTCTTGCGCACTTTTAAGTGGCCGTCTTGGGGATCTTCTTGGGGCCCTCTTTGGGCGTCCCTTGGAGGTCCCTTGAGGAGCCCCGGAGGTCCTCTTGAGGCCATCTTGGAGGCCATATTGGGGGCGGCAAAGAGTGGGGTCATGACAAGGGGGGGCTGGATATCATGGCAGGGGCCATGATATCTCCCCAGATTTCATGGTGCCTCTTCTTATTTCATTACTTCCCCTCCCCCCTTAGGCCGCGAACATGCCGCCAGCCATGATTTGCGCCACTCCCTCTTGGACGCCCCCCTCTTGGACGCCCCCGACCATCGATCAAAGGAGGGGGGTCCCCGATTTAGGCCCCCCCCCCCAAGAGCCCTTCAAATCCCTTTTGAGCTCTCTTGGGGCGCTCGAAGGCCGCCGCTCGCTGTAAGGGCGCTCCTGGTG
>CAUYUJ010002429.1:12500-24305 GCA_963575745.1 Prorocentrum cordatum
TCCAGACACGGTGCAGAAGTTCGAACTCTGCCCGCGGCTGCCCGAAGTCTCGATCTTCGATCTTCGATCGTCGTTCGAGGTTCGATCGGTGATCGACCCTGGCTCTGATGGGCCGTGCAACGTGGAGAGTGGCCTCCCCGATCGAGCCTCGAAAGCCGCGGCGCGAGCATCGAGCCTCCATCCCCGGCCGATCCTCGAGCCTCGAGCCTCGAGAGGACGACGGCGAGGCCGACGACGGCGACGGCGACGACGACGACGGGTGCGCTCCGCTCCCGCCCTCAGGGGCAACGATAGGGGGGATGGGCTCAGGGGTGTGCTCGTCGACCTACTCCTCCTCCTCCTCCTCCCTCTCCTCCTCCTCCTCCTCCTCCTCCTCCTCCTCCTCCTCCTCCTCCTCCTCCTCCTCCTCCCCGAGGGGTCGCCCGTTCCTCGCCGATAGGGGCCTGATGGCCCAGCCCGCCCAGGAAAGGGATTTTTTCACTATCGGGGGCCCAGCGCCGATCAGTCGGCGACGTGTCGCCGACTCCAGCTCGACGTTCCCCTCCCTAAGCCGGCACCCCACCATCGTTCCCCTCGCGCCCGACGCGCTGGCGCCCAGGATGGTGGTGAAGGTGACCGGCCCGACTCCCGGCAGGCGCTACGGCCACACGATGGCCTTCATCAAGCCGCAGCTGGCGCTCCCAGGGGCTGGAGCAGGAATACGGCGAAGAAGAAAAACTGCTGTAAAGATAAACTTTTGGCGCTCCGCGCGGATTTCTTGGATCCGCGCTGGGCCCCCCGCCCCCGGCGGCGCCTTCGGCGCCGCCCCTGGCGCGCTCCGCGCGCGCGCCAGGGGGTACCTTTGCATCCTTGCCTCCTCGGTGCATCTTTGGCCACTTTCATTGGCCGAGCCCCGCTCGAGAAGCTTCGAAATGAGCTTCCAAGGGCCTTCCATCCTTACCGCGCATCCTTGCTATACGGGTTGACCGTAGGCGTGCTGCCGCCTGGTCCTCGCTTGCCTTGTCCATCTGCCTGGACAGGTCGGACATGGGCTTGGGGTTGCTGTCTGGGTTGACCGCGGACGCTGTGCCTTTGAGCCCGCTGTTGACGCTGCCGAGCTGCTGCCGCTCGACCCGTTGATCGGAGCCGTCCTGAGATGCTGTTTCTCCGTCTCAAGTTTTTTTCTTGCATGCGCTCTTCTGGTTGTTCTTGGGTTCCTGCATACTTGCACTCGCTTCCTCTGGCCCAGTTTGCTCTGCCAGTACACGATCCAAATGCTCGCTGCGGGCTCTTCTCGGCGGCGAGCCCCAGGAGGAAGTGAGAAGGGGCGGGCCTTGTCACAAGGCTCGGAAGTCCCTTGGCCTCCAGAGAAGTTTCTTAAGCCCCCCCGAAGACAGAGAACTTCTCAGAAGGCGCGAAGTCTTCCGAGAAGTCCCGCCGTCTTCTGAGAAGGCCTTCTGCTGCTCCCGAGCGGCAGAAGAGGTCTTCTCCTGAGAATGTCTTCTCTCGCGGCGCGCTGTTCCCGAGCGGCAGAAGAGGTCAGTGGCCTGGCCGCGGTTCAGCGGTCTTTCTGGGAGCTCTGGAGACTGAACAGCCCCCCCCCCCAGGAAAACAGTTTGAGCCAAAGAGGATGATGATGATGATGATGATGATGATGATGATGATGGTGGTGGTGGTGATGATGATGGTGATGGTGATGGTGATGGTGATGGTGATCATGATGATGCTGATGATGCTGATTATGATGTTGATGATGCTGATGCTGATGCTGATGATGATGATGATGTTGATGATGTTGATGATGTTAATGATGATGATGATGATGATGATGATGATGATGATGATGATGATGATGATGATGATAATGAGGATGAGGATGATGAGGATGATGATTATGATGATTATGATGACGATGATGATGATGATGATGATGATGATGATGATGATGATGATGATGATTCTGATGATGCTGATTATGATGATCTGATGATTGATGATGATTATGAGATGATGATGATGATGATGATGATGATGATGATGATGAGATGATGATGATGATGATGATGATGATGATGATGATGATGATGCTGTTTGATGATGATGATGATGAATGATGATGATGATATGAGATGATGAGAGGAGGAGGAGGAGGAGGAGGAGGAGGAGGAGGAGGAGGAGGAAGAAGAGAATAATAAGAAGAAGAAGAATAAAAAATAAGAAGAAGAGGAGAGGAGAGAGGAGGAGCATGAGGAGAAGGAGGAGGAGGAGGAAACTGAGGAGAAGGAGGAGGAAATGGAGGAGGAGGAGGAGGAGGAGGAGGAGGAGGAGGAGGAGGAGGAGGAGGGAACTGAGGAGGCACTCGTCGCCGCTGGCGTCGCCGCTGGCGTCGCCGCTCGCGCTGTCGCCGCCGCCGCCGCAGTGCGGGGGCGGCGAGCAGGGTCTGACGAACGAGGGGGGATGTGGCCCCTCTGCTTCCGCCTCCTCCCCTGCCTCCTTCCTCCCCTGTGACCATTTAGGCTCATGCAAGTTTCCATATCTTGTGTGTTGTGTTACCGAGTGGAGCTCCAGCAGGCCGTGTTCAAAGAGCCACTCGAACGGCATCGCCAGCACGGTCGGTTCAGCACATGATTAGTCGTGGATTCCTTGCTCGCGCACTGGGAGGAGGAGAAGGAGGAGGAGGAGGAGGAGGAGGAGGAGGAGGAAGACGAATAAGAACAAAAGTGCACCTCAAGTATCTCCAGGGCTGTGGCACGAAATCGGCCGCGTGCAGCCCGTTTCGGCGCCGCCGCGGTGCGCCTCCCTCGATGCACCGGCGCCTCTCGGCGACGAGTGTCGGTGTCTCGGGGGCTCCCAAACGGGGTGGTGACCACACCGTGTGGTGAGTCGGTGGGGATTCGGGGTCACCGCACGGTTTTGGGACTTGGGTCGTTCTCCGAGGATGTCTCGGGCGACTGGAGCCTCCAGGGTCCCGACACCGTGTGGTGACGGACCGTGCGGTGAGGTCTTTGCGGATTTCGAGGTCACCGCCGGGTCTGTCACTACACGGTTTTGGGACACCCAAGTGTCAGGGAGATCGGCTGCGTGCGCTGCTCCGCTGGAGCAGCCCAGACGGTCAGTTCAGCTGGCGAAGAGCGGTATACAATGAACCTTCTCGTCTCCGGGGGCGCCAGTCCCAGGGCGGCTGGAGAGCTTATACCCTGACGTGCCACCGCAGAGATAATTACAAGCTTTCCAGCCGCCCTGGGACAGGCGCTCCCGATGGCGAAAAAGTTTATTTGATCGCTTCGCTTATTCCGCCGGCCCCAATTGTGCCATCGCAGGCGTTTGCCTGCGCGTTCTTGGCCTCTTGGGGCCTCTTGGGAGGTTCTTTGGGGTCTCTTGGGGGATCGTTGGGGCCTGTTGGGGCGTCCTTGGGGCCTCCTGGGCCCCTCTCGGGGCGGAAAGCTCGAATTGCCGGCCCCCGATGGCGAACAAGTTTATTCTATATACCGCTCTTCGCCCGACAATCAGTGCGCGGCCCCAGAGGTCGACCCCTTCCCGGGGGGGTAGGTCTGCAACCTGGACCCATCTCCGGTGGCCTGGGGCCGACAGTGGGCCCCAGAGGCCGCAATCGAGGAGAAAAGCAGTCGGTTGGAGGCGGGGGGGGAGGAAAGAAGGAAGGAAGGAGACGCGGGGCGCTGCCGATCCAAAACGAGGATTAAATCGGGCATGTCCCTCTACAGGAGGAATATTCAAACATAGCCCCCAAAATGGTAGGGAAACGATTTGTCGATTACGTTTCGACATTTTTTGAGTTTTTTTTGTTGTTGTTGTTGTTATTACTATTCTTCGTTTTTCGGAGGACATGCCCGACCTAAAACGAGGATCCAAGGAATGAAGGCAGGAAGGAGACGCGGGGCGCTGCCGATCCACACACGAGGACCCAAGGGAGGAAGGAAGGAAGGAAGGAAGGCGACGCGGGGCGCTGCCGATCCAAAGCGAGGGCCCAGCACACCACAGGATGGACGTGAGCCGGTCGGATCGTCGCCCTCGCGCGCGCGCGCCCGGGGTCGGCGAGGTGGTCTTCGGCGGCAACAACGGCTCGCAGGCGGGCGCCTCCCCGCGCGCGCCCCCCCCACTCCTCCTCCTCCTCCTCCTCCTCCTCCTCCTCCTCCTCCTCCTCCCAAGTTCCTCCTCCTACTCCTCCTAATTTTCCTCCTAATTTTCCTCCTCCTCCTCCTCCTAATTTTCCTCCTCCTCCTCCTCGGGTGTGGCAGGCCCGTGCCGCGTCGGCGCCGCGGCGGCCCCAGCGGGGGCGCTCGGGCTGAAGTCGGGCACGCCCCCTCCACAGGAGGCATCTCGAAAGACAGTGGGAAGCATGGTCCGGGGACGAGCCTCTCGCTGGGCTATTTTTATGGCTCTTGTCGAGTGTCTGCTTGACTATGCTCAATGATGACTCTTTTCGAGTATCTTGACAGACAGCGAAGCATGGTCCGGGGGCGAGCCTCTTGCTGGGCTATTTTTATGGCTCTTTTCGCGTATCTGCTTGACTATGTTCAATGATGACTCTTTTCGAGTATCTGCTTGACGGACAGGGAAGCATGGTCCGGGGACGAGCCTCTCGCTGGGCTATTTTTATGGCTCTTGTCGAGTGTCTGCTTGACTATGCTCAATTCTCTTCCAGAAACCGCCCGCAGGCGGTGCCCGACCCAAGCTCAAGATTGTAAAAAATAGTCTGGGGACTATTTTTTGAGTATGTTTTGACCCTTTTGGGGTATTTTTTGGGTATCCTTATAATTTTTCGTCGAAAATCCCCCTGTGGGGGGACAGGCCCGACTGGAACCTCAGCTCAGGGTCGACTGCCGCTGGCGGCCCAGGGTCGGGCGACCTCGACCGGCCTGCGCTGCCGAAGCGGGGGCGGCCACGTCCAGGCCGGGCGAATCCGCGCGGCGGTGGCAGCGGGCGCCGACGCCGGCGCGGAGTTGGGCCGCAGCGCAGCGGGGGCGCGCAGCAGCAAGGGCTCCCACGAGGGCGCGAAGCTGTTCGCGCTTCGCGCTTCGCGGTCCTCGTTCTGTCTCCCCCTGCCCCTCGTCCTCCTCTTCTCCCGTTGGGGGGGGGCGGCGCGAGAACGCGAAGTTATTCGCACTTCGCGCTTCGCGCAGCGCGAAGCGCGAAGTGGAGGCGCGCATTAAGTCGGGCGTGTCCCCCTACAGGAGGATTTTCGACGACAAATAAAAAATACACCAAAAATACCCCTCAAAGGCAAACAATACTCGAAAAATAGTCCCCAGACTATGTTATGATTATTTTTGGGCTATTTTTGAGGTATTATTTATTTTTCGTCGAAAATCCCCCTGTAGGGGGACAGGCCCGACTGAAGGCGCGCATCAAGAAACCATCTGCGTTTTGTCAGGGTGCCCTGGGTCTCTTCGTTCCGCGCGCTGCGGGGCGACTTCCGCGGCCGTCAAAGGAGGCTGCTGCGTTTAGGGTGCTCCGGGTGTCCCCGCGGGGGCACCTCGCGCGCGGGGTGTCAGTGTCGGGTTTCTTGCGGGGGTTGCTTGCGGCCGCGCCCGCACCGTACCGCTTCCTGCGCGCCGCCATCCCCGACATCTGCCGGACTGCTCGTGGCAGTCGGCGGCGAGCGAGCGGGGGAAGTGAGGAGGAGAAGGCCTGTTCAGAAGGCGGCGGGACTTCTCAGAAGCGCTCCGGCCTTTTGAGAAGCTTCCTGTGTCTCCGGGGGGGGGCTCTGAAGACTTCTCAGAAGGCCAGGGGACTTCCGAACCTTCCCAGAAGGCCTTCTACTTCTCACTCCTCTCGCTCGCCGCCGGGTCAGTCCGCGGAACTAGCCTTGGGTCGGGCATGTCCTCCTACAGGCGGATTCTGGCACAACAGTACAGGAGAGCCAAAACATATTGAAACATCATCAAATATTCTGAAACAACTCGTCCCCAGGGTATTTTTTGATTTTCGAATTTTCCTCCTGCGGAGGGACAGGCCCGGCTTAAAACTGGCCAGCATCGAGCGACGCCGCGCGATCGGAGGCGAGCGGCCGCCTGCCAGGCCGAGCGATGCGCGCCTGTGCCCCAGGCGCGCGGAGGCCGCCGGGGCACGAGGCCGCCGCGGCTGGCCTTCGCCCTCCAAGCCTGCAGCAGGTGAAAGAAGTGGTACCCATCGGTCGTTTACAGTACAGTGGGGCGCGCATCAAGAGACCAGATGCTTTTCGTCAGGGTATCCTGGGTTTCTTGGCTCCCCGCGCTGCGCGGTGGCTTCCCGCAGCCGTTGGAGGAGCTGCTGCGCTCAGGGTCCTCCAGGTTTTTCCTCTGGTGCACTTCGAGCACGGGTTCTCATGGTTGGGTTTCTTGCGAGGGTTTCTTGCGGCTGCGCCCGCACTGTAGGTTGAAGTCAGAGAGACAGCGTTTCACGGGCGCTTGCCTTGGGAACACTCGGCGGCGCGTTTCGAACCGGGGGGTGGGCCCCCCCCCAGCACTCGGCGCCGTCGATCAAAACCAGGGGGACTCCCCTCCCCCCCAACCCCCCCCCTCCCGAACCCCCCCCCCCACTCCCAGGGGGGGTCCAAACCCCCCCCCCACCCCCGCGGCGCCGGTACCGGCGCTGGCGGCCGCCAGCAGCGCCGACGGCGGGGACGCAGCGACGATGACCAGAGGCAGCCTCAAGGGGGGGGAACGGGTTTCAAACTCCCCCCCCCACCCCCGGGCGCCGGGGGGGGTGTTCAACCCCCCCCCCTGGCGCCGGCGCCCCGGCGCCGGCTCTGGCGGCGGCCAGCAGCGCCGGCGCTGGCGCCGGCGACGGCGGAGACGACGCAGCGACGATTACCACCACTACCAGCACCGCCACCACTACCACCACCACCACCACCAACCCACCACAACCACCACCACCACCATCACCACCACCACCACCACCACAACAAATCACCACTCCACCACCACCACCACCACAGCCACCACCACCACCACCACCACAACCACCACCACAACGTACCATCACCACCACCACCACAAAAAAACACCACTACCACCACCACCTGACTGTACCACACCACCACCACCACCGCCACAACCGCCTCCACTACTAGCAGCACAACCCACCGCCACCACCACAAACAACCACATCACCACCACCGCCACCACCACCATCACCACCTCCACAAACCACCGCCACCACCACAACCCACGACCACCACAAACCACCACCACACCACCACCACACCACCACAACCATCACCACCACAACTCACCATCGCCACCACCACCACCACCACAAAGACCCACCACCACTACCACCACAACCACCACAATCTACCACCCCCTGGATTAAAAAGTTGAGATCGGAGCTACACCGAAAGAACCGCATCCTGGTATTCGTCCGTCGTTCGGCTTTCGAGCCGCGACTTTCGATCGGGACTGGATCCTGGGAAGTCGATGGTCGCTGTTCGACCGGACCTCTATCCTCGACCCTCGAAGTATCTGGGGCCCTCGATCCTCGATCCTCGAGCCTCGATCGAACCTCGATCATGGATGTTCGATCGGCCAGGCATTCTGGAGCCTGGAGTTTCGATCAAGCCTGGAACATCGGTTCTCGATCGTCGCTCTTCGATCGGCCATCCAGCGTCGAACTTCGACGGATCGTGGCCGCTCGATCCTGGCTCCTCGATGTCCGAACGGCCCTGGATCCTCGACCCTCGATCTCCGACCCTCAATCGCTAGGTGGTTGTCGAACTTTGATCGGCCGTGGAACCCAAAGCCTCGTTTCCGATCGATATGGGTTCGCTCTTCCACAGTCGGTCCTGGGTCATCGATCGTGTATCCTCGATCATCGATCCTGGATCGTCGATTCTGGACCGTACATCCTGGGTCAACCGCGTCGCCCCAAAATGACCCTGGGATCGAACCTCCCACAGGGGGGCCTGCGACCCGACGCGACCTCAAGATGGCCTCAAGATGACTCCAAGACAAACCTGTGAACCGAACGATGCAACGGCCATCCCTGCGGACATCCGCCCAGGCGCAGATAGGACCGCGCGCGCGAGGCTGTGGCAACTGGAATCTGACTTGCACGGAGAGCATGCGACACGGAACAATCCAATACTGTGATGATAAGAGGAGAGAGTGGGAAGAGGAATAGGTCCGCGGCGTCTGTGTGAGCGTACATGAGACCAGAAACTCGAATGTCAGGAAGTCTCAAGCGAAATCGTCGTTTTCTGGTGGCATGAGATGCGACAAAAAGTAATGTGTGAGGAAGTCCCACGCGAAATCGCCACTGTCTGGCGGCCTCAAAAGGGACCGGAATATTTTTTTGAGGAAGTCCCACGCGGAATCGCCACTTTCCGGTGGCATGGCAGAATTTCCGGTCGCCCTGGAAGGCGACCGGAAACTTTTTTTGAGGAAGTCCTAGGCAGAATCCCACTTTCCGGTCGGAGCCCCATTTGGCCTTTATAATATTAAAAGGGATGATGGAGGCACCGGAAACTCCGGAATTGGCAACAAATCCAACATTGTCCCGGGGCCCCGCTGCCTAACGGGAGGCAAACCACGTCTACCTCGGCCCCTGCGGTCTCCACTTTTTAATCCAGGGGGTTGTCCACCGCCAGCAGGCCGAAGCACGTCTGATGTGTTTTGATTTTTTCGCACGCTCCACGTGGCCGAACGCATCATTGGTCTACGACTGAAGCACATTTAACCACTTCGTCCGAGATCCGGGCGGGTTGGACCGCAGGCAATCCTCTGCCCTTTCTTTCTGGTTCGTTGACAAACCACCTCCGCCTTCTTTGCTGCGTCGGCGTTGGAAGACTCGACCTGGTGTGCAAGTGCCTGGACCTTCTCCCTCGCAGCAGTGTCCTTGGGCAGCTCTGAGTGGTGAACGCCCGCAGCTTTCGCTGCCCTCCGTATTGCTTGAACCAGCTTCGCACGATTGTCCGAAGACATCGCTGGAGCCGAAATGACTACGGATGCGAACGTTGAGGACATCGCAAAACGAACCATTTTTTGAACCTCCACCGCCAGCAGGCCGAAGCACGTCTGATGTGTTGATTTTTTCGCATGCTCCACGTGGCCGAACGCATCATTGGTCTACGACTGAAGCACATTTACCACTTCGTCCGAGATCCGGGCGGGTTGGACCGCAGGCAATCCTCTGCCCTTTCTTTCTGGTTCGTTGACAAACCACCTCCGCCTTCTTTGCTGCGTCGGCGTTGGAAGACTCGACCTGGTGTGCAAGTGCCTGGACCTTCTCCCTCGCAGCAGTGTCCTTGGGCAGCTCTGAGTGGTGAACGCCCGCAGCTTTCGCTGCCCTCCGTATTGCTTGAACCAGCTTCGCACGATTGTCCGAAGACATCGCTGGAGCCGAAATGACTACGGATGCGAACGTTGAGGACATCGCAAAACGAACCATTTTTTGAACCGTCCACCGCCAGCAGGCCGAAACACGTCTGATGTGTTGATTTTTTCGCACCCCACGTGGCCGAGCGCAATCTTGGTCTACGTCTGAAGCACATTTACCACTCGTCCCGAGATCCGGGCGGGTTTTGGACCGCAGGCAATCCGCTGCCCTTTCTTTCTGGGTCGTTGACAAATACCACACCTTCTTTGCTGGCGTCGGCGTTGGAAGACCGACCTGGGGGCAAGTGCCTGGACCTCCTCCCACGCAGCAATGTGTCCCTGGGCAGCTCTGAGTGGTGAACGCCCGCAGCTTTCGCTGCCCTCCGTATTGCTTGAACCAGCTTCGCACGATTGTCCGAAGACATCGCTGGAGCCGAAATGACTACGGATGCGAACGTTGAGGACATCGCAAAACGAACCATTTTATGAACCTCCACCGCCAGCAGGCCGAAGCACGTCTGATGTGTTGATTTTTTCGCACGCTCCACGTGGCCGAGCGCATCATTGGTCTACGACTGAAGCACATTTACCACTTCGTCCGAGATCCGGGCGGGTTGGACCGCAGGCAATCCTCTGCCCTTTCTTTCTGGTTCGTTGACAAACCACCTCCGCCTTCTTTGCTGCGTCGGCGTTGGAAGACTCGACCTGGTGTGCAAGTGCCTGGACCTTCTCCCTCGCAGCAGTGTCCTTGGGCAGCTCTGAGTGGTGAACGCCCGCAGCTTTCGCTGCCCTCCGTATTGCTTGACCAGCTTCGCACGATTGTCCGAAGACATCGCTGGAACCGAGATGACTACGGATGCGAACGTTGAGGACATCGCAAAACGAACAATTTTTTGAACCACCCCCTGGATTAAATAGTTGAGATCGGAGCTACACCGAAAGAACCGCATCCTGGTATTCGTCCGTCGTTCGGCTTTCGAGCCGCGACTTTCGATCGGGACTGGATCCTGGGAAGTCGATGGTCGCTGTTCGACCGGACCTCTATCCACGACCCTCGAAGTATCTGGGGCCCTCGATCCTCGATCCTCGAGCCTCGATCGAACCTCGATCATGGATGTTCGATCGGCCAGGCATTCTGGAGCCTGGAGTTTCGATCAAGCCTGGAACATCGGTTCTCGATCGTCGCTCTTCGATCGGCCATCCAGCGTCGAACTTCGACGGATCGTGGCCGCTCGATCCTGGCTCCTCGATGTCCGAACGGCCCTGGATCCGCGACCCTCGATCTCCGACCCTCAATCGCTAGGTGGTTGTCGAACTTTGATCGGCCGTGGAACCCAAAGCCTCGTTTCCGATCGATATGGGTTCGCTCTTCCACAGTCGGTCCTGGGTCATCGATCGTGTATCCTCGATCATCGATCCTGGATCGTCTATTCTGGACCGTACATCCTGGGTCAACCGCGTCGCCCCAAAATGACCCTGGGATCGAACCTCCCACAGGGGGGCCAGGCGATGCAACGGCCAATCCCTGCGGACATTCCGCCCTGGAGCAGAAATTGGACCGTGCCGCGCGAGGCTTGGCAACTGGATCATACTTGCACGGAGAGCAATGCGACACGAAACAAACCAATACTGTGAATGATAAGAGGAGAGAGTGGGAAGAGGAATAGGTCCGCGGCGTCAGTGTGAGCGTACATGAGACCAGAAACTCGAATGTCAGGAAGTCTCAAGCGAAATCGTCGTTTTCTGGTGGCATGAGATGCGACAAAAAGTAATGTGTGAGGAAGTCCCACGCGAAATCGCCACTGTCTGGCGGCCTCAAAAGGGGCCGGAATATTTTTTTGAGGAAGTCCCACGCGGAATCGCCACTTTCCGGTGGCATGGCAGAATGTCCGGTCGCCCTGGAAGGCGACCGGAAACTTTTTTTGAGGAAGTCCTAGGCAGAATCCCACTTTCCGGTCGGAGCCCCATTTGGCCTTTATAATATTAAAAGGGATGATGGAGGCACCGGAAACTCCGGAATTGGCAACAAATCCAACATTGTCCCAGGGCCCCGCTGCCTAACGGGAGGCAAACCACGTCAACCTCGGCCCCTGCGGTCTCCACTTTTTAATCCAGGGGGTTGTCCACCGCCAGAAGGCCGAAGCACGTCTGATGTGTTGATTTTTTCGCATGCTCCACGTGGCCGAACGCATCATTGGTCTACAACTGAAGCACATTTACCACTTCGTCCGAGATCCGGGCGGGTTGGACCGCAGGCAATCCTCTGCCCTTTCTTTCTGGTTCGTTGACAAACCACCTCCGCCTTCTTTGCTGCGTCGGCGTTGGAAGACTCGACCTGGTGTGCAAGCGCCTGGACCTTCTCCCTCGCAGCAGTGTCCTTGGGCAGCTGAGTGGTGAACGCCCGCAGCTTTCGCTGCCCTCCGTATTGCTTGAACCAGCTTCGCACGATTGCCCGAAGACATCGCTGGAGCCGAAATGACTACGGATGCGAACGTTGAGGACATCGCAA
>CAUYUJ010002429.1:24405-44405 GCA_963575745.1 Prorocentrum cordatum
CCTTCTTTGCTGCGTCGGCGTTGGAAGACTCAACCTGGTGTGCAAGTGCCTGGACCTTCTCCCTCGCAGCAGTGTCCTTGGGCAGCTCTGAGTGGTGAACGCCCGCAGCTTTCGCTGCCCTCCGTATTGCTTGAACCAGCTTCGCACGAATGTCCGAAGACATCGCTGGAGCCGCAATGACTACGGATGCGAACGTTGAGGACATCGCAAAACGAACCATTTTATGGAAACCCCACCGCCAGCAAGGCCGAAGCACGTCTGAATGTGTTGATATTTTCGCACGCTCCACGGGGCCGAGCGCATCATGGTCTCGACTCTGAAGCACATTTTACCACTTCGTCCGAGATACGGGCGGGTTGGACCGCAGGCATCCTCTGCCCTTTCCTTTCTGGGTCGTTGACCCAAACCACCTCAGCCTCTTTGGCTGCGTCGGAGTTGGAAGCTCGACATGTGGTGCAAAAGTGCCTGGACTTCTCCCTCCGCAGCAGTGTCCTTGGGCAGCTCTGAGTGGTGAACGCCCGCAGATTTCGCTGCCCTCCGTATTGCTTGACCAGCTTCGCACGATTGTCCGAAGACATCGCTGGAACCGAGATGACTACGGATGCGAACGTTGAGGACATCGCAAAACGAACAATTTTTTGAACCACCCCCTGGATTAAAAAGTTGAGATCGGAGCTACACCGAAAGAACCGCATCCTGGTATTCGTCCGTCGTTCGGCTTTCGAGCCGCGACTTTCGATCGGGACTGGATCCTGGGAAGTCGATGGTCGCTGTTCGACCGGACCTCTATCCTCGACCCTCGAAGTATCTGGGGCCCTCGATCCTCGATCCTCGAGCCTCGATCGAACCTCGATCATGGATGTTCGATCGGCCAGGCATTCTGGAGCCTGGAGTTTCGATCAAGCCTGGAACATCGGTTCTCGATCGTCGCTCTTCGATCGGCCATCCAGCGTCGAACTTCGACGGATCGTGGCCGCTCGATCCTGGCTCCTCGATGTCCGAACGGCCCTGGATCCTCGACCCTCGATCTCCGACCCTCAATCGCTAGGTGGTTGTCGAACTTTGATCGGCCGTGGAACCCAAAGCCTCGTTTCCGATCGATATGGGTTCGCTCTTCCACAGTCGGTCCTGGGTCATCGATCGTGTATCCTCGATCATCGATCCTGGATCGTCGATTCTGGACCGTGCATCCTGGGTCAACCGCGTCGCCCCAAAATGACCCTGGGATCGGACCTCCCACAGGGGGGCCAGCGATGCAACGGCCATCCCTGCGGACATCCGCCCAGGCGCAGATAGGACCGCGCGCGAGGCTGTGGCAACTGGAATCTGACTTGCACGGAGAGCATGCGACACGGAACAATCCAATACTGTGATGATAAGAGGAGAGAGTGGGAAGAGGAATAGTTCCGCGGCGTCTGTGTGAGCGTACATGAGACCAGAAACTCGAATGTCAGGAAGTCTCAAGCGAAATCGTCGTTTTCTGGTGGCATGAGATGCGACAAAAAGTAATGTGTGAGGAAGTCCCACGCGAAATCGCCACTGTCTGGCGGCCTCAAAAGGGACCAGAATATTTTTTTGAGGAAGTCCCACGCGGAATCGCCACTTTCCGGTGGCATGGCAGAATTTCCGGTCGCCCTGGAAGGCGACCGGAAACTTTTTTTGAGGAAGTCCGAGGCAGAATCCCACTTTCCGGTCGGAGCCCATTTGGCCCATTTTATGATATATTTAAAGGGGATGATGAGGCACGGATAACTCCGAATTTGGCAACAAAGCCAACATTGTCCGGGGCCCGCTGCATAACGGGAGGGCCAAACCACGTCTACTCGGCCCCTGCCCGGGGGGGGGGGGGGTCCCTGTTTTTTTTTTGTTCACTTTTAATACAGGGGGTATTGTTACCACACCACCACACCACCACCGCCCACAACCACCATCACTACTAGAATCACAACCCACCGCCAAACACAAACAACCACACCACCACCACGCCCCACCAACCACCACCCCCACCACCGGCACCCACCTCCAACAAAACAACCCGCCACCACCACAACCACGACCACCACCACACACCACCACCACCACCACCACCACCACCACCACCACCACCACCACCACCACCACCACCACCACCACCACCACCACCACACACCACCACACACCACCACCACACACCGCCACCAAACCACCACCACCACCACAACCCACCACCACCACCACAAACCACCACCACACCACCAAACCACCACCACCACCCACCACCACAACCATCACCACCACCACCACCATCACCACCACAACAAATCACCACTCCACCACCACAACCACCACCACCGCCACCACCACCACCACAACCCACCACCACCACCACCGTCGTTTGTCCAGGGGGCTTGGTGAGCTGCCATGTGCCTCTCCCTCTCCATCTCAAAATCCAGCCCCCCGACAGTACCCATCCCTGAATAGGTCGAGGCTTCAAATTGAAGGTCGGGAGAATACTGCTTAGCGGCAAAGGTGGTTTTATGATTGCTTAGAGTTGTGGGGCTACACCCTGGTACCCAGGGGGGCCTGAAAGCTGGGTTGAGACTAAGGCTGGAGTGAGCTGTGGAAGAAAGTGCATGCTGAGAAGAGAGTGCAATGTGATGAGAGTGGCCTATGAGCTGGTGCGTGCAGGAGCTGGCGCAGTCGGTGCTGCTTGGCCCAGCTGTGTTAAGCTCGTCCTCGCCACTCCACCTCTAATCATATCCTCCAACCTCCACCTATCGAGGCTGCTAAAAAGGTGCAAGCCGGGAAGGAACGTACAATGCAATGAGACGCCGACGCCGATGCACACGCCGACGCCGACGCCGACGCCGACGCCGACGCCGACACTGATGCCGACGCCGACGCCGACGCCGATGCACACGCCGACTGCGACGCCGACGACGACGACGACGACGACGCCGCCGCCGACGACGACGACGACGACGAGGACGAGGACGACGACGACGACGATGACGACGACCGCGCGAGCGGGGGCTCTGGGCACGAGCACGACGGCCGAGGGGAAGCGGAGAGGCCGAGTGTGACATCTGGACCATGGACGTCGAGAGGTCGCCGTTCCAGTGGGCCGAGGCCTCCCCCCCGCTGACTCGGGGGCAACGATCGGGGGGGGACAGGCTTAAGTCGGTTATGTCCCTCTACGGGAGGAATATTCCAGAATAGTCAGCAAATAGTCAGGGGATGATTTTTTGACTGTTTTTGATGATTCTTGAGCGTATTATTTGACTATTGTTTGCTTTCCTTCCAAGATCCGCCCTCAGGAGGACATGCCCGACCTACGCATGGGGGGATGCATCGACCTCCAATCGCCCCTTGATCGCCGATAGCGGGCGGGTAGCCCCACCCCGCCCAGGAATGTGGGGATGCGCTCTCGGGGGCCCGTCGACGATCTGTCGGCGATGTATCGCCGAGTCCAGGTCGATGTTCCCCCCCCTGTGCCTATCCCCTCCTATCGTTGCCCCTCACTTTCGCCGCCGTCACGGCAGCGGCGGCGAATGCTGGGAATGCGACGGCCGCGACGGCGGCGAACGAACGATAATTTTGTGGACATGTGATCTACCGCGTCGCGTGTTTTTTTTTTTTTTGTTTTCCCCCTCGCTCCCGCCCGCAAAGTCTAGGAATGACCCCCCTTCTAGGGGGTGTTCTTGTCATACCGGCTCCTGGGAGAAGTAGTCAGCAGAGCATTTTGTGTGCGCACCGCGGCGACATTGTCGTCATGCGAGCGACGATGACGCCCCCCCAGCTCGGCTTCAGCACAGATTGCGGAGGGCCTCCAGCACAGCCCAGACAGCGGCCCTTCTTCGGGAAGTGCTCCCCCATCGAGAGGAGAAGGAGGAGGAGGAGGACGAGGAGGAGGTGGCAGAGCAGGAGCAGGCGGAGGAGGAGGAGGAAGAGGATGAGGAGGGAGGAGGGAGGAGGGGGAGGGAGAAGGAGGAGGAGGAGGAGGAGGAGGAGGAGGAGGAGGAGGAGGAGGAGGAGGAGGGAGGAGAGGGAGAGAGAGTGGGAGAGAGAGAGGCACAAGGGGAGGATTTGTGGTCACCTGCGCGGTTTCCTCGGTTGTGGGGGTCCCTGGGAGGTCCAGGAAGGGGTCCTGCGGGCGGAGGGTCACGGGTTTGGGGGATGCGGGATTGGGGGGGCGGTAGGAGGGGGAGAGGGGGGAGGGGAGGTGAAGAGGAGGGCCAGATGAACCTTAGGTCGGGCATGTCCTCACGCATGCGGATTCTTAGATTGGGCATGTCCTCATGCATGCGGATTTTTAAGCAAGCATGGAAGGTAATCAAACAATCAAACAATGTTCAAACACAGCCAACAATAGTCGAAACATCGTCTCTCTCTATATATACATATATTTGTTTTTTCGTTTTGTTTGTGTGTGTGTGTGTGTGAGAGAGGCTATTTTGGAATATCTCTCCTGTAGAGGGACACGCCCGACGTACGATGAGGCCCAGGATGCGTCCGCCATTGCGGCAAGCCGCCCTCGCGGGGGCCGCCGCCTCGGCAGACGAGGTCCCCCCTCTGGGCCCGCCGTGCGGGCGAGGGGTGCCTGCGCTCCGGGAGGCCCCGTCCATCCCTGCAGCCACGCAGGCAGTGGACGCAGGCGCGATCGTCTGATGCAAACACTGGGTAGTCGAAGGCCCGACTGGCAGATCGGATTGGGCCCCAAGGGGGCCAATCTGGCCTGGCCAAGCTGGAGGATCTGGGTGATTCTCCCGGCTGGAGTCGCGCTGGCTCCCTCGCCAGACGGCCCCCGTTTGCCAGATTGGGCCTGCCAGATTGGCGCCATAGTGGCTTCGACTACCCAGAAACGCGTGTTGCGGGAGCACGTGGTATGCATGTAGGAAGAGCTTCTGTCCTATACGGGCAAGAAAGGATTGCGTGGTCACGTCCAGTGCCTGACGTGAGTGCTGCTTGTTGCCCTCAGCCCGTCTTCCTGTCGCGCACCATCACGTTTCGGATATGCATGGAACGTGCCAGACGAGAGCCCCCCACCTCGAACATGCATCGCCGTCCACTCGTGTAACTGCTGCACAGACTCAGGTTTCGCACCGCAACGCACACAGGGTGTATCGAACGATAGTCTCAGAGTGACGCGACACTCATGCCCCACGGCGACCACGACGACCACGACGACCACGACGACGGCGCCGACGGCACCGACGCCGACCCCGACGCCGCCCCCGACGGTGACCCCGACGCCGACGACGACGCAACCGCCGCTGCCGACAACGACGAGGACGACGACGCCGCCGCCGACGACGGCGACGACGACGACGATGTAGCCTTAGTGGGACGCGATTGAAGTTGGATTGAACCTTCATTCTAAGTTAAAGTTGGGGCGAGCCCCAAAATGATTCCATGAGAGGTGGATCCAGCCTCAATAAGATTGCATTACAGATGGATTGAACCCTGGTAGGTTTCGAGTAGGGATGGATCCAACTCTATTTCGAATTTGCATGAACTCTGGGTCGGACTTTCTAGTAAAATCCCATCAGACCTGGGTCCAGCCCGCATTCGATCCTACGAGAGCTGGACCCAGTCATAGTAGAATCCAAGTAGAGCTGGATCGAGCCTTAGTAGGGTTCTATTAGTGCTGGATCCAGCCCTAGTAAGATTCAGTTCGAGCTGGATCGGGCCCAGTAGGATTCCATCAGAGCTGGGTCGAGCCCCAGTGGAATCTGAGAGAGCTTGATCGACCCCTAGAAGGATGGTATCAAAGCTGGATGGACCCCCCCCCAGCAGGATTCTCTTGGAGCCTGATCGTGCCCTGATGGGATTCGCTAAGAGCTGGATCCAGCCCTGTAAGATTTCTATCAGATCTAGATCCAGCCTCAGTGGATTCTATTCGATCTGGATCGACCTCTGGTGGGATTGTCTTCCGATGCTCCGACGATCGGGTGTGGCCCGATGCTCGCATGCTGCTGTTTTGCATCCTGGCGCAGCCGATCCGATTCGCCTTCGATCCCGGTCCGTGGCAGCCCGGTCCGATGCAAATTTCGAATAAACTTGGTTTACGTTCGGGCCGAGGTATAAGATCGAGGTCGGTTCGAGGAGGGTACCCTTCTGTTCCTCCTGTGCGTCGGATGCTCTTGGGCATCCTTGGGGAGGGTGCCGCCGAGTGTTCTTCAGTTTGGCCAGCGGAGGGTCTCATGTTCTTGAAGGACGTGTCTTGCCCAGGAGCCGCTCCGATTGTCAATGCGAATCGATCCGATTTCGAGGATTTCGATCTCGATTCGATCAGATTCCGAATCTCAGGCGATCGCTAACGTGGATCAGGGGGGCGTGGATTGGCGACGGGTCCCGTCTCCATGGGAAATCGCGGATTCCCGCCGCCGAGCGAGGCGGCGCCGGCCGCATTTTGGGGAGGGCACTTCCCCCGATCCGTGGATTTGGCGACCGCGCTCCGAATGCATGGATCTCTAATCCACGTTTGCGAGAGCCCGACTTGCCCCGGAGCTGCTCCGAGTGTCCATGCGCATCGATGCGATTTCGATCAGAGTTCGACCTCGATTCGATCAGATTCCGATCCCGAGGATCTCGATTTCGATTTCGATTCGGTTTCGAGGACCTCGATGTCGATTCCGAATCACGACTTCAGTCTGGGTGTCCTCGCGTGCAGGCTTCAGGAGGGGAAAAAGCACACAGACACAATGAATCGTCGACTCCCGGGAAGATATGGGAAACTATGGGAAATGGTGGGGAAGACCCAAACCCAGAAAAGATAGGAAAATATGGGGATTTTTTTATTTGTGTGTACTCCAGATCTTGTAATAAAAGGGAGGGGGTCTGGACCCTCCAAGACAAGCCATTTCGGACCTCCCCCGTGGGAGAACCCTCCAAAACATCGTCCCCAGACCCCCCAGGCCCTCCAAGATAGCCTGGAAGAGACCCCCCCCCGAAATGAGACCCCCCTCCCTTGATTATGAAATCTGGGGCAGGAAAATATGGGATTTTTTGTATTTCTGTGTCTTTGTCTGTGTGTCCCAGTTTCCCTGTAGGGCTCCGGCTCGGGCCGCCGTTGCGTCGGCTCTCGGGCGTGCCCTGCGACCTGCCCGCCGACCCCTGCCCCGCCGCTCTCTCCGTGGCCCCTCGGGCGGCCGCTGCGCTGCGGAGGCCTAGTGCCGACGGCACGGCTTCCAGGACGGCGCGTGGATACAGACATTCTGCACCAAATCGTCCCCAGGGTATTCTTGATTTTCGAACATTCCTCAGACGGGACTTCTCAGAAGCGCTCCGGCCTTTTGAGGAGCTTCCTGTGTCTCCGGGGGGGGGCTCTGAAGACTCCTCAGAAGGCCAGGGGACTTCCGAACCTTCCCAGGAGGCCTTCTACTTCTACTTCTCACTCCTCTCCCTCGCTCGCCGCCGGGTCAGCCCGCGGAACTAGCCTTGGGTCGGGCATGTCCTCCTACAGGCGGATTCTGGCACAACAGTACAGGAGAGCCAAAACATATTGAAACATCATCAAACATTCTGAAACAAATCGTCCCCAGGGTATTGTTTGATTTTCGAATATTCCTCCTGCGGAGGGACAGGCCCGGCTTAAAACTGGCCAGCATCGAGCGACGCCGCGCGATCGGAGGCGAGCGGCCGCCTGCCAGGCCGAGCGATCCGCGCCTGTGCCCCAGGCGCGCGGAGGCCGCCGGGGCACGAGGCCGCCGCGGCTGGCCTTCGCCCTCCAAGCCTGCAGCAGGTGAAAGAAGTGGTACCCGTCGGTCGTTTAAAGTACAGTGGGGGCGCGCATCAAGAAACCATCTGCTTTTCGTCAGGGTATCCTGCGTTTCTTGGCTCCTCGCGCTGCGCGGCGACCTCCCGCAGCCGTTGAAGGAGCTGCTGCGTTCAGGGTGCTCCAGGTTTCCCCTCGGGTGCACCTCGCGCACGGGTTCTCAGGGTTGGGTTTCTTGCGAGGGTTTCTTGCGGCCGCGCCCGCACTGTACTAATCCTACACGTGATGTGCTTTGGCCTCTCTTTACGCTTGCGTCTGTAGTCCGGCGATTGCAGGCCCGAGGATCTATGAAACCTCGTGTGGTTGTGAGAAGACGCATTGTAAGAACAAATTTGGCTCCTGCCCAGGGGCCAGGCTTCTAGCGTGTAGCTGGGGGCCGCTCCGACGGCCCCAGAGCCCGGGCTGAGGCCCCCCGGCGCCGACAGGGCAGTGACACAGAAATTCGCTGCCTTGATTCTTGTCAATGCTCACCGCCCACCAAACCACCCCAACCCAACCCGAAGGCCCCGATTTGCTTTTCATTTCTGGTGGGGGGGTTGGGGAACGCTGGAAAACACATGAACTCGTACCCCCCGAACCTGAAATTCGGGCGAAATTCAGGTTCTCGGGTTGGGTTGGGGTGGTCTGGTAGGTAGTCAAATGCGGGGCCCCTGAAGCCCCGAGCCTCTCCCCAGGGCCGGCTTTCCATCCCGAGTCGTTTTTTACGGTCACAGGGCCCGAAGATTGGGATCAAAAACCGTAGACTGGTAGAACGACCCCCCCCCCCCCCTCCCCACCCCTTGTTGCAAAGTTTTTTTTACCTCCGTTAATTTTGTTTTTTTCTTTTCTTTTCTTTTTCTTTCTTTTTTTTATTTTCTTTTTTTTTTTTTTTTTATTTTTGTCGCGCTTTTTTCTTTTTTGTTCTTCTTTTTTTGCTTTTTGTTGTTGCAGTTAGTTTTTCGTTTCTTTGTTTTGGGTTTTTTCTGCCTTTTGTTTTTTTTTTTTCTTTTTTTTTTTTTTTGTTTTTTTGTTCCTCTTTTTTTATTGTTTTTTTTTTTCGTTGTTGTTTTTTGCAGCTTTTGTTTTTTTGTTTTTTGAGTTTCCGCCCCGCCGCGTGGCGCCGTTCCTCGGTACGGTGGCGTCGCCTGGCACCGGGAGGCGCCGGAGAAATCGGCCACGCGAGCTGATCCGCCAATCCCCCCCCGTGCTATACCCCTCCTTGCGTCCGACCCGAATGCTTGGGGGACAGGCGAAGCTCCGCCCCGATGCTCTCCCAGCGCGCCCTTGGATCGGCGTCACCCCAGCATGCTAGTACTATGTGTGCGTCGCCCCCCTTGGGGCGACGCGCGCGCCGAGAAATCTTATGGTATATGCGTCGTGGCGGGCGCTTTCTGGCCACACCGCTCGGGAAACGATCGCCAGAGTTGACGGGATCGGAGGATCGCGCCGCATCGCCGATGCATCAGCGATGCATCGGCGATGCATCGGCGATGCGGCTCGATGTGGGGCCCAATTTTCTCCACGCCCACGTCGCCGATGCATCGCCGATGCATCGGCGATGCGGCAAGATCCTCCGACCCCATCTACTCGGACCCCATCGAGGAGGCCTCCAAAGTTATAATGCTCCAACCTACTTCAGCCTTGACCACCAGGAATAATTTCGAGCGCCCCAACAGGTGCCGAAACACACAAGGGTTTTCACGTGTCGGGCACTGGGAGACTCTCGCCCGACACTGTCTCGACACTGTCTCGACACTGTCTCTTGACAGCTCTCCTGGCGCTCTTGACTACTTCTGGGCCGAGGCGAGGCCCCGCGCCCCGACTCGGCGGCGAGCTCCTTCGGTCGAGGAGGAACAAAGCGCCATCGACATCGACTTTTTTGGCGCTCCGCGCGGATGTCTCGGATCCGCGCTGGGCCCCCCCCCCCCCCTCCCCCAGGGCGCCTCCGGCGGCGCCCCCGGCGCCGCCCCCGCGCGCCAGGGAGGGGGGGTCCAGCGCAGATCCAAGAGATCCGCGCGGAGCGCCAGAAGTTTGTGTTCACGCCGTTGTTTCTGCGTCCGTCGATGCTCGTTGGGGGGGCCTTCCCGGGGCCCGCCTGACAGATCTGTTCGACTCCATCCGGTTCGACCCCAGTTCGGCTCAAGTTCGACTCGCGTTCGACTCAGGCTCGACTCAGGGTCGGCTCAAATCGACGGCCATTCGACGCAGCTTCGACGCACGAGTGGAGCGAGTGGCTCCAGAGAGGTCCCCAGAACGAGCAGCAAAGAAATCCGAGCCTCGCTGATCAAAGATTCAGGCAACTCGATGGGCGGCGGGGGTGGGACTCGGAATTCGTCGAGCACGTGGCGGAGTCCGAACCCTGCCCCACCGACCATCGATTCAGGAGAACCGATGGTCGGTGGGGGTTCAGATGAGCGACGGCAGAATACGGGTTCGATTGCGCCGACGTTGGGCGTAACCTCCCCGCGTAAGGTCTCGCGTAAGCGCCTCTGTCTCCCGTGTAGCGTACGAAACTTGCGGCCCGCGTAGGCCACCGGGTACGGTCGCTGCGTCGTCTCGCGTGAGACCCGTTCCTTTTTCGTCGCTCACCCAGCGTTCAGCTTGTAGGAGGACGTGCCCCCGAAGGCTCGAAGAGCATCGAGGCCGAGGCTTCTCGGCGTTGCCGGCCTCCCGGGGCCGCCTCCGGACCCGTGGGGCCGTCGCACAACGAGCTACCGGGATGAAGAAAGCCGGTTCTGGGGAACGAGCGAACGACCTAGACCTGGCGATGCTCTCCCAGCGCTCACCTCAGGTTCAGGCGGGCGCGTCCCGAGACAGGAGCAGATTCAAGAATGGTACAAAAGATGATCGGGGGTCGATTTTGCGACTATCTTTGACTATCTTTGAGTATTTTTGCATTTTCCGTCCAAAATCCGTTAGTGGGAGGACACGCCCGACCGAAACCTGGCGATGCTCTCCCGGCGCGCCCTTTTTCAGAGCGTGAATTACCTACCAAGTCACACCACTATCCTCCTCGCGAAGCGGCCTCAACTGTGCGGGCCGTAGCTTGGCATCGTTTGGAAGCGAGGGTGGTCAAAAGCGAGGTGGGTTCGTTGGCCTCCTACTTTTGGGGAGCTCCGGCGCCCCGCGGCGCCCCGAGAGGTCAAGACGATGAACGGCGCCCGCGGGCCGCTGCCCAGGGCCCGCCGCCCCCGCCCGCCGCAGCCCGGCCCGCCCCCGCGGCGGCCGCCGCGGGACGGCGGGAGGAGGAGGAGGAGGAGGAGGAGTAGGAGGAGGAGGAGGAGGAGGTGGAGGAGGAGTGATGAGAGGGGAGGAGGAGGAGGAGGAGGAGGAGGAGGAGGAGGAGGAGGAGAGAGGAGGAGGAGAGGAGGAAGGAGAGGAGGAGGAGGAGGAGGAGGAGGAGGAGGAGGAGGAGGAGGAGGAGGAGGAGGAGGAGGAGGAGGAGGAGGAGGAGGAGGAGGAGGAGGAGGAGGAGGAGGGGAGGAGGGAGGAGGAGGAGGGAGGAGGAGGAGGGAGGAGGAGAGAGGAGGAGGAGGAGGAGAAGGAGGAGGAGGAGGAGGGGGAGGATCGGCTGCAGAGTCGACTCACCCCACGCTCGATCCGCTCGTCGGATCCGCGAGAAGGCGTGTGCTCCTCGTAGGTCTATGAGCCTTGTGCGCATCTCTTCGGCATAAACATGAACTTTTTTGGCGCTCCGCGCGGATTTCTTGGATCCGCGCTGGGCCCCGGGCCCAGGCATGCTCGCGTCGTGAAGACATCACGACGGAAGGTTTCTGGGGCCGTTTCTGGCCCCTGGAGGCCCTCGCTTGGCCCCAGGTCTGTCAAAAAGAGGTCGGGTGACACACAACCGTCCTGGGAGAGAGTCGGGGATTCCAGGAACCCCGTATAGTCAACCCGCATGGTAAGGATAGGCAACCTTCCCAAGGGTGCCCTTGCATCCCTGCCCTTTCGGCCCATCCTTGGCGACTTGCGTTGGCTGGCCTCGTTCGAACAACACTTTCCCATGGGCCTCCTCGGCCCCTGCATCCTTACCGCGCATCCTTGTGATACAGGTCGACCGTATGGAAAAAACACCAGACATCGGAGGTCTGGGTCTGCAGCGTCGGCTGCCTGGGGATAAAGATCGTTCCAGAGCGTTCTGGAACGCGGGGGTCTTGATGAGTCGATTCTCACCACCACCGCCACCATAGGCGGGAGGGGGGGGGGGGAGGAGAAGAAGGAGGAGGGGGGGCAGGAGGAGGAGCAGGAAGACCTCCCCCATCCTCCCCTCTCCCCCGTGCTACCCGCGGTATTGGTGGTGGAACATGGGCCCATCAGTCACCCCCACCAAACCACCCCAACCCAACCCGAAGGCCTCAATTTGCCCTCCATCCCCAGTGGGGGGGGGTCCGGGAACATAGAAAAAACACAGATGGAGCCCATACCCCCCCCAGCCCGAAGTTCGGGTCTTTGGGTTGGGTTGGGGTGGTCTGGTAGGTGTAATCAATCAGGTCTAGAGCCCTCTGGAGCGGTCGCGGCGCCCCACGCGCGTCCTCTCCGGGACCCCCGGCTCGCTGCTTCTGCCCTGCAGTCCGGTCTGCGCGGGGCGCACACCCGGCGCTGGAGGGCGCCAGGGAGGCCCTCCAGGCGTGAGCCGATCCGCTGGCACCCCCACCTTGCGGGTGTTGCTGGAGTTGAGTCGGGCCTGCTCCCTCTACAGGAGGGACATTCAGAAGCAGTAAGAATATGGTCGGGGGGCGATCTTTTGGAAGATTTTTTTGACCATTTTGGGGCATCTTTGGGCTATTGTTTATTATTTTTCGTCCAGAATCCGCCTCTAGGGGGACATGCCCGACCTGATGCTAGAAGTGCGCCTGGCCCAAGGTGCCCCCAGGATATCCGAGGAGGCCCTCGCGGCCTGCAGAGCACCCTTCGCGAGGCCCAGGGGGCCCCAGGGGCTCCAGGATTCGGCGAACAGCTGGGGGCATCTGGGGCCAGGGGCACCTTTGGCGACCCCCGAAGCTTGCTGCCCCTTTCCTCCCCCCCTCAGTGAGTGAGCCGATTCGCTGGCACCCCCACCTTGCTTCGGCGGCGAGCGAGGGGGGGAAGTGAGAAGGAGGATGCCTTCTCAGGAGGCGGCGGGACCTCTCCCAGAAGCCCTCCGGCCTTCCGAGAGGTTTTTTTTGTGTCTGCGGGGAAGGCTTGGAAAATTCCGAGCCTTCTGAGAAGGCCTTCTCTTTCTCCTCACTTCCCCCCGGGCGCGCCGCCTATTGCTGCCCCTTCCCCCTCCCCTCAGTGGAGTGAGCCTTTGGGCGTTGCGCGGAGGCCATTCCCAGGCGCGCGGGCCGCCGCCACTGGTCGCACTCGCGGGCAGGGGTCGCCCTCCCCGTGCACTCGACGGTCACTCTGGCCCAGGGTCGCTCTTTTCTTGAGTGCAGCCGATCCCCCTCCCCTTTTCCTTCCTCCCCTCCCCCCTCCACCGAAGGAAGCGGCGGGGCGTCGGTGTGAGAGTCCTGTTTCCCACTTCGCTTCCACAGTTGTTCCGGCGTGGCAGAATTGATTCGACCATGGCTCCCACCACCACCACCACCACCACCACCACCACCACCACCACCACCACCACCACCACCACCACCACCACCACCACCACCACCACCACCACCACCACCACCACCACCACCACCACCACCACCACCACCACCACCACCACCACCCACCACACACACACACATTCACCACACCACCACCACACCACACCACCACCCCACACCACCACCCAACCCACCACCACCACCCTCACACCACCAACACCACCACACCACACCCCACCACCACCACCACCACCACCACCACCACACACCACACCACCACCCACCACCACCACCACCACCACCACCACCACACCACCCCACCACCACCACCACCACCACCACCACCACCAACCACCACAACACCACCACCCCCACCACACACACATCCTTGTTCTGATTAGAATATAGCCCCACATAAGTCTTAATTCGGGCCGATAGCGACCCAATTACGGGACCTCCCCATCTGGGATACTTTTTTTTTTTTTTTTTTTTTTCTTCTCATTTCTCTTTTTTCTTTTTTTGTTTTTATTTTTTTTTTCTTTTTTTTTGTAAAGAATTACCCTGTGACGTACCCAACCCATTTGTATCAATGGAAACGAGGAGTTGGCCGAAACTTGCATGGACAATCAACTTGATGTGTAAGCTACTTGGGACACGCGCCTATGGCATGATGCGCAGGAGAACCATGCAAGAACGATGGGGCGACAGCTACAGGCTCGAAGAGGACATGGGGAGTCGGGAACGCAGAGCAGGAGAAAAACGTGCGGGAAGCCGAACCATCAGCACGGCAGCAGCAGAGGGAAGGTGACTGCAGGAGGAGAACAAGGACGAAAGCGGCGTCTAATTTGAGTGTGCGGTGGGTACCCACTGTGCTGGGCCCCTCAGCAGCCCTCGAAAGTGGCGACAGTTTCACAGATCGCAGCCCCCCAGGGATGGCGAGGTCTAATTTGAGTCTGCGGTGGGTACCCACTGTGCTGGGCCCCTCAGCAGCCCTCGAAAGTGGCGACAGTTTCACAGATCGCAGCCCCCCAGGGATGGCGAGGTCTATTTGAGTCTGCGGTGGGTACCCACTGTGCTGGGCCCCTCAGCAGCCCTCGAAAGTGGCGACAGTTTCACAGATCGCAGCCCCCCAGGGATGGCGAGGTCTGATTTGAGCCTGCGGTGGGTACCCGCAGTATTGGGCCCCTCAGCATCCCTCGAAAGTGGCGACAGTTTCACAGATCGCAGCCCCCCAGGGATGGCGAGGTCTCATTTGAGTCTGCGGTGGGTACCCACTGTGCTGGGCCCCTTCAGCAGCCTTCGAAAGTGGCGACAGTCTCACAAATCGCAGCCCCCCAGGGATGGCGAGGTCTAATTTGAGTCTGCGGTGGGTACCCACTGTGCCGGGCCCTTCAGCAGCCCTCGAAAGTGGCGACAGTTTCACAGATCGCAGCCCCCCAGGGATGGCGAGGTCTAGTTTGAGTCCGCGGTGGGTGCCCACTGTGCTGGGCCCCTCAGCATCCTTCGAAAGTGGCGACCGTTTCACAGATCGCAGCCCCCCAGGGATGGCGAGGTCTGATTTGAGCCTGCGGTGGGTACCCGCAGTGTTGGGCCCCTCAGCAGCCCTTGAAAGTGGCGACAGCCCAGTGATGGCGAGGTCTAATTTGAGTCTGCGGTGGGTACCCACTGTGCTGGGCCCCTCAGCAGCCCTCGAAAGTGGCGACAGTTTCACAGATCGCAGCCCCCCAGGGATGGCGAGGTCTAGTTTGAGTCCGCGGTGGGTACCCACTGTGCTGGGCCCCCCCAGCATCCCTCGAAAGTGGCGACAGTTTCACAGATCGCAGCCCCCCAGGGATGGCGAGGTCTAGTTTGAGTCTGCAGTGGGTACCCACTGTGCTGGGCCCCTTAGCAGCCTTCGAAAGTGGCGACAGTTTCACAGATCGCAGCCCCCCAGGGATGGCGAGGTCTAGTTTGAGTCTGCGGTGGGTACCCACTGTGCTGGGCCCCCCCAGCAGGCCTCGAAAGTAGCGACAGTTTCACAGATCGCAGCCCCCCAGGGATGGCGAGGTCAAAGGCAGGGGGGAAGAGAGGGACGGGAAGGAAGGAAGGAAACGCGCGAGCAGTGGTCTATTCAAAACGAGAACCCAACGCAGGAGGGTTGGGAATCAATACGAAGTGGCCGTTTTTCTTCTCAACATCGTCTTTCTTGTCATCGACGATGCGAAAAGCGTGGCAAGAATGGGATGCGGCGCGCATCGCGCGCGGCAGTCAATCTGGGCCCGCCCATCCTG
The DNA here is from genome assembly GCA_963575745.1 of Prorocentrum cordatum. Lineage (NCBI taxonomy): Eukaryota > Dinophyceae > Prorocentrales > Prorocentraceae > Prorocentrum > Prorocentrum cordatum. The sequence continues at coordinate 39,981 of CAUYUJ010002429.1, forward strand.
AATGTAACAAATCAATACAACATCTTCTTTTTTTCATCTCAGCATGGCCTGCCTTGTCGCCGACGGTGCGAAATATGTGGCAGCAGTGGGACGCGGCGCACATATGGGACGCGGCGCGCATCGCGCGCGGCCGTCAATCCGGGCCCGCCCATCCTGACTGTAAAACACCACTACAAAGTCTCCGTTTTTTCCTCTCAGCATGGCCTGCCTTGTCGCCGACGGTGCGAAATATGTGGCAGGAATGGGACGCGGCGCGCATCGCGCGCGGACGTCCATGCGGGCTGCGGGCCCTCCCATCCTGATTGTAAAATTACCCTGGCGACGTACCCAACCCCTGCGCAAACGCGGGGCGCTAATAGTTTAGGACACTTTATAAAAAGGGGGCGATGACGGAGCGAGGGTTACATATGTCTGCCAACGGAATTCGGGAGACTCGCAGGGCACGGGCTACAGGACAAAGACTCGATAAAGCTGATTAGTTACACTCCCTGAACAACCCTAACCACTTCGAAAGCGGGGATCTCAGATCGCAACCCCCCAGGGATGGCGAGGCCTAATTTGGGTCCGCGCGTGGCGTCACTGTGCTGGGCCCCCCCAGCAGGCCTCGAAAGTGGCGACAGTTTCACAAATCGCAGCCCCCCAGGGATGGCGAGGTCTAATTTGGGTCTGCCCGTGGCGTCACTGTGCTGGGCCCCTCAGCAGCCCTCGAAAGTGGCGACAGTTTCACAGATCGCAGCCCCCCAGGGACGGCGAGGTCTAATTTAGGTCCGCCCGTGGCGAAAGTGGCGACAGTTTCACAGATCGCAGCCCCCCAGGGATGGCGAGGCCTAATTTGGGTCCGCGCGTGGCGTCACTGTGCTGGGCCCCCCGGCAGGCCTCGAAAGTGGCGACAGTTTCACAGATCGCAGCCCCCCAGGGATGGCGAGGTCTAATTTGGGTCCGCGCGTGGCGTCACTGTGCTGGGCCCCCCAGCAGGCCTCGAAAGTGGCGACAGTTTCACATATCGCAGCCCCCAGGGATGGCGAGGTCTAATTTGCGTCCGCCCGTGGCGTCACTGTGCTGGGCCCCCCAGCAGGCCTCGAAAGTGGCGACAGTTTCACAGATCGCAGCCCCCCAGGGATGTCGAGGTCTAATTTGGGTCCGCCCGTGGCGTCACTGTGCTGGGTCCCCCAGCAGGCCTCGAAAGTGGCGACAGTTTCACAGATCGCAGCCCCCCAGGGATGGCGAGGTCTAATTTGGGTCCGCCCGTGGCGTCACTGTGCTGGGCCCCCCAGCAGGCCTCGAAAGTGGCGACAGTTTCACAGATCGCAGCCCCCCAGGGATGGCGAGGTCTAATTTGAATCCGCCCGTGGCGTCACTGTGCTGGGCCCGCCAGCAGGCCTCGAAAGTAGCGACAGTTTCACAGATCGCAGCCCCCCAGGGATGGCGAGGTCTAATTTGAATCCGCCCGTGGCGTCACTGTGCTGGGCCCCCCAGCAGGCCTCGAAAGTGGCGACAGTTTCACAGATCGCAGCCCCCCAGGGATGGCGAGATCTAATTTGGGTACGCGCGTGGCGTCACTGTGCTGGGCCCACCAGCAGGCCTCGAAAGTGGCGACGGTTCCACAGGTCGCAGCCCCCCAGGGATGGCGAGGTCTAATTTGAATCCGCCCGTGGCGTCACTCCCAGCAGGCCTCGAAAGTGGCGACAGTTTCACAGATCGCAGCCCCCCAGGGATGGCGAGGGTGAATTTGGGTACGCGCATGGCGTCACTGTGCTGGGCCCCCCAGCAGGCCTCGAAAGTAGCGACTGTTTCACAGATCGCACCCCCCCAGGGATGGCGAGGTCTCATTTGAATCTGCCCGTGGCCCTCACTGTGCTGGGCCCCCCAGCAGGCCTCGAAAATGGCGACAGCTTCACATATCGATGGCGAGGTCTCATTTGGGTCCGCCCGTCGCCCTCACTGTGCAGGGCCCCCCAGCAGGCCTCGAAAGTGGCTACAGTTTCACAGATCGCAGTCCGCCCGTCGCCCTCACTGTGCAGGGCCCCCCAGCAGGCCTCGAAAGTGGCGACAGTTTCACAGATCGCAGCCCCCCCAGGGATGGCGAGGTCTAATTTGAATCCGCGCGTGGCCCTCACTGTGCTGGGCCCCCCAGCAGGCTTCGAAAATGGCGACAGTTTCACAGATCGCAGCCCCCCCAGGGATGGCGAGGTCTAATTTGAATCTGCGCGTGGCCCTCACTGTGCTGGGCCCCCCAGCAGGTCTCGAAAATGGCGACAGTTTCGCAGATCGCAGCCCCCCAGAGATGGCGAGGTCTAATTTGAATCCGCGCGTGGCCCTCACTGTGCTGGGCCCCCCAGCATGCCTCGAAAATGGCGACAGTTTCTCAGATCGCAGCCCCCCAGGGATGGCGAGGTCTAATTTGAATCCGCGCGTGGCCCTCACTGTGCTGGGCCCCCCAGCAGGCCTCGAAAATGGCGACAGTTTCGCAGATCGCAGCCCCCCAGGGATGGCGAGGTCTAGTTTGAATCCGCGCGTGGCCCTCACTGTGCTGGGCCCCCCAGCAGGCCTCGAAAATGGCGACAGTTTCGCAGATCGCAGCCCCCCAGGGATGGCGAGGTCTAATTTGAATCTGCGCGTGGCCCTCACGGTGCTGGGCCCCCCAGCAGGCCTCGAAAATGGCGACAGTTTCACAGATCGCAGCCCCCCGCAGGCAAGACAGGAAGAGGCAGGGAGGGAGGGAGGAGGAGGAGGAAGGAGTGGAGACCACACTGCTCTATTCAAAACGAATACCCAACCAAGGAGGGTTGGGAAAAACCATACAGAGTTGCCGTTTTTCCTTTCATCATGGCCTGTTTTGTCGTCGACGATGCGAAATGCGTGACAGGAATGGGGCGCGGCGCACATCGCGCGCGGACTTCTGGGGCAACCCCCAGGCGGGAGGGGCCACCTTACTTGTCAGAAGCAATGCCATGCTGATTTTCGCTTGCCCACATAGCTGTTCTTGTCGTCCACCCCGCAAAAGTGCATGACAAGAATTGGGCGCGGCCCCCCCCCGTTCGAAGTGAATGAAATGACCTTCTCGGTTGGGCGCCGAGCGACATTTTCTCAAAGTTGCGCTCCCGTTTTGGCTCGGCGCACGTTTTTAGCTCGCCAATTCATTGGGCGCCGGGGCGTTCCAGGAGGCCCTGGGGTGGCGAACGCCTGGGACGTTTTTGCTTGTTCAGGCTCTTGGAGGGCCTCCTGAGTCTCCCCGCGGTTTCTTGGCGCTATGGCCGTCTGGAGGCCATCTTGGGCGTCTTGGAACGATCTTTCGACTACTACTACGACGACGACGACGACGACGACGACGACGACGACGACGACGACGACGACGACGACGACGACGACGACGACGACGACGACGACGACCGACGAAGGAGTTAATGACGACGAACCGACGACGACGACGACGACGACGACGACGACGACGACGACGACGACGACGACGACGACGACGACTGACGGCGAACGGCTGCCGACGGCCGACGACCGACGACGACGACGACGACGACGACTGACGACGACGACGACCGACGACACGACGACGACGACGACGACGACGACGACGACGACGACGACGACGACGACACGACGACGACGCGGACGACGACGACGACGACGACGACTACTACTACTACTAATACTACTACTTACTCCTCCTACTACTTACTACGATACTACTACTAGTAGCTGTACTACTGCTACTACTACTGCTACTGACTACTACTACTCCTCCTACTAGCTATGCTACTACTACTATTACTACTACTACTAACCTACTACTACATACTACTACTACTACTAGCTACTACTACTACTACTACTAGCTACTACTACTACTACTACTACTACAACTACTACTACTACTACTACTACTACTGCTACTACTACACGACTACTACTACTACTACCTACTACTACTACTACTACTACTACTACTACTACTACTACTACTACTACTACTACTACTACCACTACCACTACCACTACCACTACCACTACCACTACCACTACCACTACCACTACCACTACCACTACCACTACCACTACCACTACCACTACCACTACCACTACCACTACCACTACCACTACCACTACCACTACCACTACCACTACCACTACCACTACCTCTACCTCTACCTCTACCTCTACCTCTACGCGCCAGCACCCAGTTGCGCCAGCATTGTTTCTTATGTTGTGGGAGGGCGGAACGTGTCCGTTGTTCCTTTCAACATGGCCAGTCTTGTCGTCGACGTTGCGAAATTCGTGGCGGGAATGGGACGCGGCGCACATCCCGCGCGGACGTCAATGCGGTGTCCTGGGGTATCCTCCACTCGCACTGAAATGCCCGCGCAACCCCCAGTTGTGCCATCACTGTTTCTTATGTTGTGGGAGGGCGGGTGG
>CAUYUJ010002429.1:46905-59405 GCA_963575745.1 Prorocentrum cordatum
TCTCTTGGGGTTTCGAGGTCACCGCACGGTCTGTCACCACACCGTTTCGGGACTCCAAAGCATGACTCCTGGGCGTCGCGTGTTGGGGGGCGATGGTCGTCGTTCTCTTTCTAGCTGTTTTGCCGGTCGGCGCGGGCCCTCGCACCCTCCCCCCTCTCCCCCCCGTGTGGAGTAGATCTTGGCTGTCTCTGGCGCCTGCTTCGAGCAGGGGGGGTCTCCCCCGCAGGGCGCACTGTTGCAAACCGCCGCATGGAGCAGAGGTCCGGAGCCAGACCCTCCCGCTCCTTGCCCCTTCCGCCCAGTTCGGAGGTTGATGGACCTCCTACCCTGACACGTCGATTGAGGAATTGGCCGTTTTCGGTTCGCGAGAGGGCTTCGCGGCCGTCATTTTTGCGGGTCCAGGTCCGTCGGTTTCGGTCCCAGGCCTTTTTCACTGAGGGGAGGTTTACTAGAGGGAGGTTTGTCCACGGCCGACCAGTGTCGAAGCGCCGCATAAGAGATCGTGCACACAGTGGGGGGGCAGCGAGGGCTGCAGAAGGGGGGCCCCGGAGGAGGCCCCTGCAGGAGCCCTTCGGGGCCCCACAGATGGCCTCTGGGCCCCGAGAAGGGCACCCTTCCCCCGCCCCCCATTAAGCGACGCCTAAGTCAGGAGGGGGAAAAACACACAGACACAATTAATCGTCGACTCCCAAGAAAATATGGGAAAATATGGGAAGTGGGGGGAAGACAAAAACCCAGAAAATATGGGAACATATGGGGGATCTTTTGATTTGTGTGTATTTATTGAATCGCTTCGCTCATTCCGCCGGCCCGTGATATGGCATCGCTGGTTTTTGTCTGTCTGTTCGTTGCCCATGTTGCGCTCTTGGGAGCGGGTGTCGTTCGGACGCGTTGCGTGGGGAGTTTTGATGGTGAAGCAGTTCCCTGGGGGTCGTCTCTCGATGGGGCGAAATAGAGTCGTCGTCAAGATGCTTCTTTGGGGGGCCTCTTGGGGTCTGTTGAGAGGCCGTTCGGGGGCGCCTGGGAGACATGTTTGAAGCCTTCTGGGGCTTCTTTTGGGCCTCCTGGGAGTCTCCTGGGGCCTCTTGGCGACATCTTGGGGCCTCTTGGAGGCCTCTTGGGGCCTCTTTGGGACCTCCTGGGCGCCTTCTGGGACGGAGGGCTCCATTTTTGAGTTCTCGGTATCCCTCCTGAGTCCCTCTTGGGCCCGTCTTGGGGCCTCTTGGTCCGTCTTGGGCGGCACTTGGGCCGTCTTGAGGGCTCTCTTGGGTCGTTTCGGCGCCGTCTTGGGAGCTTCGTGGGCCGTCTTGGAGCGGTCTTGGGGGCCTCTTGGGCCGTCTTGGAGCGTCCGGAAGCCGAAAAAGCCAGAACACAAAAAACATCGAAAAAACCAATGAAAATCAACGATTTTGGCCTCTTGGGGCTCTCTTCGGAGGCCTCTTGGAAGGCTCTTGGGGCGTCTTGGAGGCCTCTTGGGCTGTCTTGGGGGCCTTTTGGGCCGTCTTGGGGTCATCTTCGGCGTCTTCGAGCGCTCTTTGGGCGTCTCGGGGGCCTCTTGGGCAGTCTTGGGGGCCTCTTGGGGCACTCTGAGCGCGCTCTGGGGAGCCTGAGAGGCCGCACCCAGAAGGAAAACCATCTCTGAGTAGACTTGGTCGGGCGGCGGACCGGGCGTTGGTCGGGGTACTTTTCGCCGGGGGACCCCCAGGGGCCGCCCCGCGCGCGCGAACTAGAAATACTGTTAATACTGTTAACCAGTTACCGGAGATCTTAGCACGCCCTGGCCCGTTGGGCCGGCGAATTTGTGTGTCCTGGGGCCCCTTCACTAAGACTCAAGTACGCCCAAGACTCCCGTGCCCGTCGGTCGTTGAAACTAGGTGGTTTCGGATCCTCAGATCCCCATCTACTTTGGGCGCCTCCCTACTTCAAGAGTCTAGCAGTTTTCCCTCTTCCCTTCCTCCCCTTCAGGGGGCGGGCCGAAGCCCAATCTACTTCCAACGCCTTCCTGCTTCATGTTTCTACCCACTTCTTCCGACCTACGGGTACGCCGAAACTCAGGTCAGCCGACTCTTTTTGACGAGCGCGTCCTGGAGATGTCTGCAGCGGGAGCTCGCGTCAGATTCAGACTGGGTCTGGCCATTTTCATGATGGCCCCGTCAGGCCAACCCGAGTCCCCCGAACCCGAGTCTTACGTCTCCCCGACAGGGGGGGAGAGTCAGAGAAGTAGGTGCGGTCGGTTCGCGTCGTGTCGACAGGCAGCGACCCTGCCGCCAGCGTTCAGCGTTGCAGCCGCCAGCGGCCCAGAATCGGTCGATGTTTGAACGATCTGACTGGCGTTGCGGGAATTCACCGATCTTTCAAGCTGGAACGATCCCCGCGGTGTCAGAGACCAACGCCGAAGTCGGCACGACACGAGCCCCGGCACCGCTGTTCGCCTTCTTGGCCTCCCGGATGCGCTCCGAGCTCCTGGTCAGCGCGCACCCCCAGGAGAGGCCCGCAGAGACCAGCACCGCCGCCGCCCGCCGCCTCGGGTCCGCCCGGAGAGATTGGCCAGGCCAGGACGGCCCCCCTCAAGACGGGGTGATGACCAGGAGGCTGGTGCCGCGCCATCGGTGCCCTGTCGCCAACGAAGGGATGGGCGGCGTGGGCTCGGTTTCGTCGTCGTCGTCGTCGTCGTCGTCGTCGTCGTCGTCGTCTTCATTTCGACATCGTGGTCAGACGTAGACCTAGCGCGTCGACATCGACATGTCAGTTCTTCGTAGAGATAGCGCTGCGACGCTGCCTTCGTTCCGAGAAGTCATGGTCGCAGCGCACCCTGGGCGAGGCCCAGGGAGCCGCGGTATCGGTGCACCTTCCTTGCCCTGCTCAGGAGAGGGCGAGTGCCGGGGGCGTCGCAGAGGGTCGAGGAAACGCAGACGCGGCTTGAGGCGCGTGGATCCGCGACGGTTCCCGCTTCCGTGCGCTCCGTCGCCGAGTCAGGCTGCACAGGCGCCATGCTTCTGGTCGTACCTGCCACGATCTCAGGTGGCGAAAGCCCACTCCCACCCTCGGTCTCGACTCCCATCCCCGAGCCAGCGATTCAAGGGGACGGTACCGGGAGTGGGGGCGTCTTCCCCTTCCTTGGATCCCGAAAAACGTCGAACCCCTGGATCGCGCGTTCGGGGATGGGGTCGGGACTGGGGGTGAGGGTGGGTTTTCGCCTTCTCACGATCCGCGGATCTGGCGCCCACGCTGTAGTGGTCGGTTCGACTTTCAGCAGTCGTACAGTTGCCAGGTGCCTACAAGTGGGTCACAAGTTCGCTGTTCTCAGTCTGAGCAAGTCGCGAACCCGATCTGGTTCAGCTAGGCAGACTTGCAAGGGTTACGGGCCCTTTGTTTGGTTAATCAGAATAGCACGCCCAGGCGGGGGCCAAGGAAGAAGAACACAGGGTTGCAGAATTAAGCACCCTTGCGGCAGGAGGCCCTGAACAGCTTCACGCAGTTCACGATGGGGGGGCCACGCTGGGGGGGCCACGCTGGGAAGGCCACGGTGGGCCACCGACTTCGGAGGCCTGGCATCCCTCACCGGGCGTTGGTCGAAGAAAAAGCACACGCCATAAACATGAACTGTCTGCGCTCCGCGCGGATCTCTTGGATCTGCGCTGCACCCCCCTCCCTGGCGCGCGGGGCGCGCCAGGGGCGTCGCCGGAGGCGCCGTTGGGGGGGTCCGTTTTGTTGTCGGCGGTTTTCCATCCTCGGGATACACCCTAGGCGATGCTTAAGAAAACGGAAGGCTTCGGCCAGAGTCTCGATTATTCTTACGGTTTCAGTGTAGATCCTAAAAATATAGCAGAAATTCAGCGTTTTTATTCAAATTCTGAGACTATGACTTTCTTAACCTATGATTTCTTAAGCATTGCGAAGGCCTTACGGCCAGTGCCGCCGACCCTGAATGGCGACGACGACGACGACGACGACGACGACGACGACGACGAGCGCTCTTGGGGGCCTCTTGAGGGTAGTTTGTGGGCCTCTTGGGAAGCTCTCAGGGGCCGCTTGGAAGCCTCGTGGGGGCCTCTTGGAGCTTCCTGGGGGTCTCTTGGAGGGTTTCTTAACCCATGATTTCTTAAGCATCTCGCAGAGTGTACGTTCCCGGCATCTGCGCCTCGCCCAGGGGCCCTCCTGCGCCCCGCGCGGCCGCTGGAGGCCCGAGAGTCATGACTGGGCTGGCCCACGGGGGCGTCAGCCGCAGAGCGAAGGAGCGAACGCACCCAGACCCCCGACGTCGTGTTTTTTTCGCCACGTGCCCCTCAGAATCAGCGAGCGAAGAACGGCATAAAATAAACTTTTTCGCTGTCGGGGGCGCCTGTCCCTGGGCGGCTGGAAAGTTTATACCCCTACGGTGGCACCGTAGGGGTATAAACTTTCCAGCCGCCCAGGGACAGGCGCCCCCGACAGCGAAAAAGTTTATTTTATGCCGTTCTTCGCCCGTTAACAGCAGTCATGAACAAATCATGACGGGAGGTTCTTCGTTATTTTCGGCCTCCCGGGGCCCTTACCGGCCCTCGGGACCGTCAAAAAACGACTCGGGATGTCCCGGGGAATCGGTCCAGACCTCTGGAGGTCGCGTCAGGAAAAAATCATGACGTCGGGGGTCTGGGAACCCAGACCCCCGACGTCGTGTTTTTTTCGCCACGTGCCCCTCCGGAGTCTGGACCCCTTCCTGGGAACCCAGTTTCTCCTCCGGAGTCGTTTTCGGACTGTCCCGAGGCCCGGGAAGGGCCCCGGGAGGCCGAGAATGATGAAAGACCTCTCGTCGCGATTTTTTTTTTCACAGCGCGAGGGGGTCTGGGAACGAACCAAGACCGCCTCGGGTTGCGACAGGAGTCACGACCGGAGGCTTTTGGCCGTTGTCGGCCTCCTTGGGTCGTGGCAAAGATCAGACCCCCTCGCGTCGTGACAAAGATCAGGGCCGAAGGCCTTTGGCCTCGGGGGGCCCTCGGCGGGGCCCCGGGCCGTGGAGGAGCGGCTCGGGAGGGCTTGCCGGCCCTGCGGAAGGGGTCGGGGCTTCCAGGGGCCGCACACCTTGACCTCCCAGATGGGGCCGGAGCGGGCGGGGTCGGAGTAGAGCGCGCCGCATCGCCGATGCAGCGACGATGCGGCTCGATGCGGATGCCGTGTTTCCCCACGCCGACGTCGCCGATGCATCGCCGGTGCATCGCTGACGTCGGCGATGCATCGCCTGTGCATCGAAGATGCATCGCCGATGCATCGCCGCTGCATCGCCGATGCATCGGCGATGCGGCGCGATCCTCCGACCCCATCTACTCCGACCCCATCTAGGAGGCCTCTAGCATACTGAGCAAAAGTCGTCGTCGTCGTCGTCGTCGTCGTCGTCGTCGTCGTCGTCGTCGTCGGCGTCGGCGTCGTTTTCGTCGTCGTCGTCGTCGTCGTCGTCGTCGTCGTCGTCGTTTGCGTCGGCGTCGGCGTCGGCGTCGGCGTCGGCGTCGTCGGCGCTGGCGGCGAGCCTCCGCGCCGCGCGCGCGGCGTGCGGAGGCCGGCATGATGGTGGTCTTTGGCGGGCGCGCTCCAGAGAACCGCTCGCTGAAGGCTCGGGCGCGCCACTTCTTGTCGTGCTATGCTCAAGTCGGGCCTGTCCCTCTACAGGAGGACTATTCAAAGATAGTCAAAAGTAGTCAGGGGACGTTTTTTTTGTTTTTTTTTTTTTTTTTTGTTTGTTTGTTTGATTTTTCGTTCAAGATCCCCCCGTAGGGGGACATGCCCGACCTAATTGTGCCTTTTTGTTCGTTAACACATTCAGATCGGTCTACATACGTCTGCGGTCCTTCCGACTCTGCCGGTTCGATTCGATTCGATTTCCCCTGGTGCCGATTCGAACAGATTCGATGCGGAGATTCCGATTCGCGACTCCGATCTCGAGTTCGCCCGATCCGACTCCTGCCGATGCGATCAGCCTTTCGGTTCGGTCCAGTACGACAGGCCATCGGGTCGGTTCGTCTGGTCCACTTCGGCCGGGTCCGGCGGGTCGGTTCGGCCCGAAGGTCCCCGAAGGATCCCGAAGTTCCTTGAGGATGGCGACGACTGCTGCGATGTCGACGGGGCCTCGACCGAGGGGGCCCCGAAGGGGGCCCCCAAGGAGCCTCGTCGGGGCCCCCGAAGGGCCCCCAATGGGGCCCGCCCGAGGGGCCCCCCAGTCCCCAGAGGGCCCCCTCAATGGGCTTAGGTCGGGTAGGTCCTCCTACAGAAACGGCCAGAACAGGAGCAACACACAGCCAAACAAGAGAGCGAAGAATCGCCCCCAGACTTTTTTAGAAACTGTCATTCCTGAACGTCCCCTCTGTAGAGGGGCATGCCCCACTGAAACAAGAGGCCCCCGAGGGCCTCCCCCCCCCGAGGGCCCCCCCAAGGGGTCCTCGAGGGCGGGCCCGAGGGTGGGGGCCCTGGAAGGGGACGGTGGGGCCAATCGGATGGTTGGACGAGCCAAACCTCGGCGGCGAGCGAGGGGAGGAAGTGAGGAAAAGGAGGAGGAGGAGGAGGAGGAGGAGGAGGAGGAGGAGGAGGAGGAGGAGGAGGAGGAGGAGGAGGAGGAGGAGGAGGAGGAGGCGGAGGAGGACGTCGCCGGCGTCGGCGTCGTCGTCGCCTGGCTGTCCACCGCCTGCGGCCCACCCTGAGATTGGACGTCGCGAACAAGTTGCAACACCCTGAGAGATCACGACTGGTGCCCGGCGGCGAGCGAGGGGGGGACGTGAAAAGGAGAAGGCCTTCTCAGAAGGCGGCGGGCGGGACTTCTCAGAAGCCCTCTGGCCTTCCGAGAGGTTGTTTATATCTTCGGGGAAGGCTTAAACATCTTCTCAGGAGGCTGGGGGACTTCCGAGACTTCTGAGAAGGCCTGCCCCTTCTCACTTCCCCCCCGCGCTGGCCGCCAATGAAAGGGGGGGCCCAAATCGAGTGGTTGGACGAGCCAAACCGAGAGTTGACGCGTGCGAGCGTGCGCGACGGCATGCGACAAAAACGTGTGCGACAACATGCGACGACGCATGCGACGATGTGCGCACGACGACATACGACGACGTCAACGACGACATGCGACGACGAAGGTCGGGACGAGGAGAGCTGGAGGGAGGGCCTATCATCTCCTCCACTTCCTTTTTTTGCCCTCCCGATTTCGATTCCGATCCGGCTTGACGCGATCCCGTTGCCTGATTCGATCCGACTTGGCTCTGCCGACCTCTGCCGATTCGATTTTTCAGCCGATTTCTGCCCACTCGATGTTCGGGTCGATCCGATTCGACTTACCGATTCGATGCGGGGGCCGCCTGTACGTATGTACGTGGGCCCCTGGGATACTCCTCGTCGGGACGGCTGGATCCGCCTCGAAGCTCAGCTGAGCACACGCTTCAAGAGGTCTGGTGAGCACGCGCTCCAGGGAATCGCTCGCTGAAGGCTCGCGCGCGTTTTTTTAAGTTGTTGTTGTGGTTGTTGTTGTCGTCGTCATCGTCGTCGTTGTTGTTGTTGTTGTTGTTGTTGTTGTTGTTGTTGTTGTTGTTGTTGTTGTTGTTGTTGTTGTTGTTGTTGTTATGATTGTCTTTGTTGTTGTGTTTGTTCGTGTTGTTGTTGTTGTTGTTGTTGTTGTTGTTGTTGTTGTTGTTGGTGTTGGTGTTGTTGTTGTTGTTGTTGTTGTTGTTGTTGTTGTTGTTGTTGTTGTTGTTGTTGTTGTTGAACATTATTTCTTATTAAGAATAATTATTGTTGGGAGCCCTGGTGCGCGCCCCCCCCGCCGCGCCTAGGCCGCAGCCACGTTTTCATCATTTTCGTGAGGAAGCCTCAGGCAAAACGATGTGATCCAGATCCGGTTGTTTTGTTGTCCCCCGCTTTCCCTTGCAAAAAATAAGGTAAAGTGGACATTTCTTGTTCTAACATAATCAAACTTCAAGAATCCCTTGCACAAAAATAAGGTAAAGTGGACATTCGCGCGCGCAAGACGAAATCCTTCCAAAACCTTAGTTTTCGTAGCGATTTTTTAATAAAAACATCAAAAAACCAATGGTTTTTCAAAAAACAATTGTCAACATTTCATCCCGCGCGCTCTTGCGGATTCGTAGGAAACCCAACACTTTTTAAACATTTCTGTCAAACGGGCTTTTGCGAGCAACTTTTTCGAACTTCTGCAACAACGGTTGCGCACCTGCCAGGGCCATCATCCCTGTCAAATAATACCATGCGGGACACATTCGTTTTTTCTTCGCGCGCGCACGCCGTCGTCGTCGGCCGCGGGGCCCTGAATAGTAGCCACGGTCGTCCGCATGCCACGAAGTGAAGTGTCCGAACGTCATAGGGCGGGAAGCTGGGTGTGGGTGGTGGCGAAGAGTCGTTTGGAAATTTGGTAGAGCTTGAACCGGCCCCCCCACAAAGTGGGGGTATTGCCCGCCTCCTATGAAAACCCTGGCACTGGTGAGAACGGAGTGTCCCCACGTGCTAGTAATTGTTGTTGTTGTTGTTGTTGTTGTTGTTGTTGTTGTTGTTGTTGTTGTTGTTGTTGTTGTTGTTGTTGTTGTTGTTGTTGTTGTTGTTTTGTTGTTGTTGAACTCTCATTCTTGAATAATAATTATTGTTGATCCCCCCACACCGGTGCACATGGTTTTTTTCAATTGAAGTGCCCCCCCGGGGCTCGTACCTTGTTTTTTGACAAGGAAAGTCTTCCTGCTCAGACTGGCCCCCTGGCCTCCGGGTTACAACAACAACGGCTCCCGCCTGAGACTTCCTCACAATTTAGCCAGGACCCCCGCTCCCGCCCGAGACTTCCTTTCATTTTATTCAAGAATCGCGCTGTCGCTTGGGACTTCCTTACGATTTATTCAGGGATCGCTCTTCCTGCGCTTTGGAGTCGCGCTCTCGCTGGAGACTTGCTTGCAATTTACCGAACAATAGCGCCCTTGCGTTGGAATTTCTTGCAATTTACTCCAGCGCCGCGCTCCCGACACCCAGGCACCCAGGAGTCGCGCTCACGCTTAGGAATCTTTCACAGATTACCTAGGAATCGGGATCTCGCTGCCCTTCGTGGCCCCGTTGCAGCCCTTCGTGGCCCCCTCGCTTTGTTTCGTGGCCCCGTTGCAGCCCTTCGTGGCCCCCTCGCTGCCCTCCGTGGCCCCGTTGCAGCGCTTCGTGGCCCCGTTGCAGCCCTTCGTGGCCCCCTCGCTGCCCTCCGTGGCCCCGTTGCAGCCCTTCGTGGCCCCCTCGCTTTGTTTCGTGGCCCCATATATGTATGCCCTTCGTGGCCCCCGCTCGTTCGCGCCCGTGGTGGCCCCATATGCATGCCCTTCGTGGCCCCGCTGTCGCCCTTCGTGGCCCCCTCGCTGCCCTTCGTGTCCCCGTTGCTGCCCACAGTGGCCCCGTCCTTACCCTCGCGGCCCAACATACGTATGCCCTTCGTGGCCCCCGCCCGTTCGCGCCCTTGTGGCCCCATGTGCATGCCCTTCGTGGCCCCGCTGTCGCCGTTTGTGGCCCCCTCATTGTCCTACGTGGCCCAGGTGCTACCCTCAGTGGCCCCATCGTTGCCTTCTGTGGCCCCGCATTATCTGCCCTTCGTGGCCCACGCTCGTTCGCGCTCTTCGTGGCCCCATACGCATTCCCTTCGTGTCCCCGCTGTCGCCCTTCGTGGCCTACTTCTTGTCCTTCGTGGCTCTGCTGTCGTTCAGTCTCGCTCTCGCTTTCGCTCGTCGTCGTCGCCGTCGCCGGCGTTGCCGTCGTCGTCGACGTCGTCGTCGTCGTCGTCGTCGTGTCGTGGTCGGTCCCCTGTCCGTCCCTCTTGGGGTCGGGTTGCCGGTCCGCGGCCGCCCCGCCGATCAGCGCTGCCGTTGGCCAGGCCAACGGTCCGCGGCCGCCCCGCCGCTTGCCGGGGCCCGGCCTGCAGGGAAGAAAGGTATACCCCCCAAAAGGGGTTCGATCGAAGACGAAGAGGGCGGGTATCGAGGGTTTGGAAAATACGCGTTATTGGACACTCGAGCAGATAATGGCGAACAGTCTTGAAATGATTGTTGTTGTTGTGGTTGTGGTTGTGGTTGTGGTTGTGGTTGTGGTTGTGGTTGTTGTTGTTGTTGTTGTTGTTGTTGTTGTTGTTGTTGTTGTTGTTGTTGTGGTATGTGTGTGTGTGTGTGTGTGTGTGTGTGTGTGTGTGTGTGGGGTGAGCGTCTTTTTCAGTGCTGCCCAGTTGCTGCGAGGAAAATCCTGAAGGCATCGCGCGGCGCGCACTTGTGGTATTGAAGATCCACCTCAATTTGGCCTGCCGTTTCGGACAGGGTCCTGTCTTGAACCATTTGCTGCGTTATGTCATTCTGGCACGTCAGCAATCAAGGATGAGAGAGACTACGATCATACAGTTGAGCGAGGGGTCCAGCAATTCCCCTGTCGAAGAAGGACTACCCCCATCCGTATACCTGTTGCGCCAGTTCACGCTTTTCTTTTAAGCGTGGGCTCCATTTTGAAACAGAGCCGCCCTGTGCCAGTGCAGTGCTTCATGCGTTGAAGCTTGGGGTCATCAAGGTTATAGAAGTGTCTAGCGAGAGTTATTTCGGGTTGTCTTTGGGGGAGAAGCAACGAGCAGTCCTCCACCTTTTTGACCGATGCGCAAAAAACGAATGTGCGTGGCGCTTAGGGGGGAGTCGCATTTTGAAAACCACTTGTGATCAATCCTTAGTATGTTGCAGCATGTTTCGGGCGAAACTGCGCGGCGCGAGAGGCACATCCTGCGAACGAACCGCCTTCCATCCTTGAAACGATTGCACACTCTTGAGACGAACGTGCGCGGCGTTCAGAAGGCGAGAACCACACTTTGAAAACGAGCTACCATCATTCCTTGGAACGGTTGAGCTCTTTCATGACGAATGTGCGCGGCGCTGAGGCGAGAACCACATTTGGAAACTTAACCACCCTCAATCCTTGAAGCGGTTGCAAACTTCAAAGACCATTGTGCGCGGCGCGAAGGCGATCGTCATAGTCTGATAAGAACAACCCTCAATCCTCGAAGCTGCTGCAACCCTTATGAACGAATATGTGCGGCGCGAAGACGAGAGTCATATTCTGGAAAGAACCACCCTCAATCCTTGAACACGTTGCGCACCTTCACGGCGAATGTGCGCGGCGCTGCGGTGATAGCCACATTTCGAACGCCATCTTGCTCCATGTTTGCAACTGCTGCAAGCGTTTAAGGCGAATGTGCGCGGTGCGAAAGCGAGGGCTACATTCTAACCCCCCTTCCCTCCATCATTGAAGCTCTTGCGAACTTCGAGCGCATTTGAATGTGCGCGGCGCTAAGACGAAAACCACATTCTGAAAGCCGCCCCCCTCCATCTTTGAAGCTGTTGCAAGCTTCAAGCTTCAGGATCATAAGCGGTGAGAACGTATCAGGCGCACCTGGGCCGCAACACCAGCACGCCTAGGGGTGCGACAGGGAGGAGTTGGTTACGAGAAACAGCATGGAGTCGGAGTTGGAGGAGGAGGAGGAGGTGGAGGAGGATGTGGAGATGGAGGAGGAATCGGAGGAGGAGGATAAGAAGGAGCATGAGCAGGAGGGGGAGGTGGAGGGGGAGGGGAAAGGAGAAGGATGAGGGGGAGGAGTATGATGATGAGGAGGATAAGGATGATTATGATGATGATGATGATGATGATGATGATGATGATGATGATGATGATGATGATGATTACGATGATGGTCATGGTGATGCTGATGCTGATGGTGATGGCGATGGCGATGGCGATGGTGGTGGTGGTGGTTATGATGATGCTGATGATGATTGCTGCTGATGATGATGAGGATGAGGAGGAGGAGGATGAAGATGAGGATG
Source organism: Prorocentrum cordatum (assembly GCA_963575745.1). Lineage (NCBI taxonomy): Eukaryota > Dinophyceae > Prorocentrales > Prorocentraceae > Prorocentrum > Prorocentrum cordatum. The sequence continues at coordinate 58,743 of CAUYUJ010002429.1, forward strand.
AGGATGATGCTGATGATGATGATGATGATGATGATGATGATGATGATGAGGATGAGGATGAGGATGAGGATGAGGAGGAGGATGAGGATGAGGATGAGGATGATGAATCTGCTGAATGTGATGATGATGCTGATGATGAGAATTATGTTGCTAATCATGATACTGATGATGCCGATGATGATGCTGCTGCTGCTGATGATGATGATGATGATGCTGATGATCTGATGATGATGCTGATGATGATGATTATTCTGAGATGATGATGCTGATGATGCTGATGCTGATGATGCTGATGCTGATGATGTTGATGCTGATGTTGTTGATGATGATGATACTGATGATGATGATGATGATGACGACGGGTGGTGGAGGTGGTGGTGGTGATGATGATGCTGCTGCTGACGATGATGATGATGATGATGATGATGATGATGATGATGATGATGATGATGATGATGATGATGATGATGATGATGATGATGATGATGATGATGATCATGATGATGGTGGTGGTGGTGGTAGTAGTGGTGGTGTTGGTTGTTGTGGTGGTGGCGGTGCGGTGGTAAAGGTGGTTGATGATGCTCGAGGGGGGGAGGAGAGGGGAAGGCGGAGGGTGAGGAGGAGGAGGAGGAGGAGGAGGAGGAGGAGGAGGAGGAGGAGGAG
>CAUYUJ010002429.1:64405-89847 GCA_963575745.1 Prorocentrum cordatum
GGGTATCGGAATACCATACTATTTACATGGTTTCGTGCCCCTCCCACCCCTCCAGGGAGGCCCCGCCTGAGCGAGGAGGGTATCGGAAACCATACTATTTACATTGTTTCGTGCCCCTCCCACACCTCCAGGGAGGCCCCGCCTGAGCGAGGAGGGTATCCGGACCATACTATTTACATGGTTTCGTGCCCCTCCCACCTCTCCAGGGAGGCCCCGCCTGAGCGAGGAGGGTATCCGAAAACCATACTATTTACATGGTTTCGTGCCCCTCCCACCCCTGCAGGGAGGCCCCGCCTGAGCGAGGAGGGTATCGGAAACCATACTATTTACATGGTTTCGTGCCCCATCCCACCTCTCCAGGGAGGCAAAACCATACTATTTACATGGTTTCGTGCCCCTCCCACACCTCCAGGGAGGCCCCGCCTGAGCGAGGAGGGTATCGGAAAACCATACTATTTACATGGTTTCGTGCCCCTCCCACCCTCCAGGGAGGCCCCGCCTGAGCGAGGAGGGTATCCGAAAACCATACTATTTACATGGTTTCGTGCCCCTCCCACCTCTCCAGGGAGGCCCCGCCTGAGCGAGGAGGGTATCCGAAAACCATACTATTTACATGGTTTCGTGCCCCTGAAGGCCGCGCTTGAACGAGGAGGGTCGCGGAAAGCATTACTCTTCGCCAGGTTTCGTAGCCCTCCCCCCTTCCAGCGGGGCCCCGCCAACGCGAGGAGGGCATCAAGAAAATGAGTCCCACGAAACCGTTAATCTCGTTATGTGGGGAACCCCGTTAGCATAATTTTCTGCCTCTGGGGGCCCTCGCTGGGCCTCAGTGCCGTCAAACAGCAGGTCAGGATGAAAATTCGCCCCAGGAAAATCGACTAGGAGATCGACTACAGCATTGATTTACCCCAGCATTTATTTTTTCGTCGAACCTACGAAACATATGTGGAATGTTTGTAGGTCGACTGTGCATTCTTCGTATTCTCGGAAGCTCAACGACGAAATCCAATTCGGGGTGCCTCAACTCTGTAGTCGATCTCCTTCTCAGAAGGCCGGGGGACTTCCGAGCCTTCCGAGAAGGCGTTCTCCTCCTCACTCCCCCCCCCCTTCGCTCGCCGCCGAGGTCTCCGGCCGAGCCGCGGCGGCAGCGATGCCAAAGCCGAGCCCTCGGACCCTGCTGGCGGCGTGGCGCCGCGGCGTGCTGCGCAACATCACGCCGGAGGAGCGCCGGGCCATCAAGGAGGCCGACAAGAAGGAGAAGGAGGCGAGGAGGAAGAGAGAGAAGAAGAAGGAGGCGGCGCAGAAGAATAAGGAGAAGGACAATAATAATAAGGAGGCGAAGGAGTGAGCTGGCGCGGGCGCGCGGGCCGGGCGCGCGGGCGTGCGCTCCCGGCTGCGCGCGCGCGTTTGTTTGTCAACTGGCGGGCGTTCGGGACTCGAGCCAGCGATGTTCAGATTCTAAGCCAGAATGCTCTCAGATTTTCTAAGTCGGAGAGCTAACCACTGGCCTGCGGGGCCGCCGATTTGACAGTGGGCATCATTGTCAGAAAGTTTCCAGGGGGATCCCCCAGGAGGGGGGCCTCCGGGCCATATGACAGTGGGCCCCGCTGTCAAACAGGTTCCAGGGGTACCCCCCGGGAGAGCGACTGGGGGTCATTTGACAACGGGCTCCGCTGTCCAATCGGCGCGCTTCGCGACACTGGTGTTGTAGTTACCTAGCAGCTTGTTCTGATAGGTTTCTAGTGGTGTCCAAAGGGAGCAGCAGATGACTCCGCAGGGGGGTCTGGGCGGGTGGCGGACAGGGTGCCGCAGAAGTTGTTTAAGCCAACAGTCGCGCGCTTCGTGCTCTTCGACTTCCCAGAACTCCATTCCCGGGCCACATTCTGAATGCCCGGAGCCAATTGTAGGCCACTTCGCGCTCTTCGACTTCCCAGAACTCCATTCCCGGGCCACATTTTCAATGCCCGGGGCCAACTGTAGGCCACTTCGTGGTCTTCGAGTCCCCAGAACTCCATTCCCGGGCCACGTTTTGAATGCCCGGAGCCAACTGTAGGCCACTTCGTGCTCTTCGAGTTCCCAGAACTCCATTCCCGGGCCACATTTTGAACGCCCGGAGCCAACTGTAGGCCACTTCGTGCGCTTCGAGTTCCAAGAACTCCATTCCCGGGCCACATTTTGAATGCCCGTAGCCAACTGTAGGCAACTTCGTGCTCATCGACTTCCCAGAACTCCCATTCCTGGGTTACATTTTCAGCAGGGGCAAGAGCACGACGAGGAGGAGGAGGACGAGCGAGACCAGGAGGACGAGGGCGAGCAGGAGCAGGACGAGGAGCAGGAGGAGCAGGAGAAGAAGGACGAGCAGGAGGAGGAGGAGGGGGGCGAGCAGGAGGAGGAGGGCGACCGGGAGGAGGAGGGCGACCAGGAAGAGGGGGAGGAGGAGGAGGAGGGGAGGGGGAGGACTACCGGAGGAGGAGGAGGAGAGGAGGAGGAGGAGGGGAGGAGGAGGAGGAGGAGGAGGAGGGGGGGGGAGAGCACCAAGAGGAGGAGAACGAGGACCACCAGGAGGAGGAGGAGGAGGAGGAGGAGGAGGAGGAGGAGGAGGAGGAGGAGGAGGAGGAGGAGGAACACACAGGAGGAGGAGGACGAGCAAGACGAGGAGGACGAGAACGAGGACGACCAGGAAGGAGGGGAGGAGGAGGAGGAGGAGGAGGAGGAGGGGAGGGGGGGGACTACCAGGAGGAGAGGAGAGGAGGAGGAGGGGGCGAGAAGAGGGGGAGGAGGGGCGAGGGGGAGGGGGAGGAGGACGAGGAGGAGGAGGGGGGGGGAGAGCACCAGGAGGAGGAAAACGAGGGCCACCAGGAGGAGGAGGGGGAGGAGGAGGATGAGGAGGAGGAGGAGGAGGGGGGGGAGGAGGAGAGAGCACCAGGAGGAGGAGGACGAGCGAGACGAGGAGGACGAGGACGAGGACGAGCATGAGGAAGAGGAGGAGAGGAGGAGGGGGGGAGGAGGAGGAGGAGGGGGAGGAGGAGGAGGGGGAGCAGGAGAAAGAGGAGGAGGAGAAGAGGAGGAGGAGCAGGAGAAAGAGGACGATCAGGAGGAGCACGATGACGAGTAGGAGGAGGGGGAGGACGAGCAGGAGGCGAGGGCGGCCGGCTGCCCCGGCCGGCTGCCCCGGCCGGCTGCCCCGACCGGCCGCGCTTGCGCCCGGCCGCGGAGCGCGGTCAAGGGAAGGGGGCGGGGGCGGGCGGTCAAGGTTGATGCCCCCTCCTCGCTCGTTCCACTGCCTGCTCGCAGCAGTGGCACCAGCGCATGCGCAAGAGATTCCTGCATGAACTGTTGTGCTTGCATATCTGATGGCCTTCGGCCAAGGTCGTGCGCACCGGGGCTCTGGGGAAGGCTCCCTGCGCCCTTTTGGGGGGCCCCTCTGGGGGGCCCCATCGGGCGAATTATTCGGGCCTTCTGCTCGCCATGTCGGGCCTTCTTGGGGGGCAGACACACCGGGCGAATTATTCGGGTCTTCTGCTCGCCATGTCGGGCCTTCCTGGGGGACAGACGCGCAAACATGGGCCTCTCATATGTGCGCGCCGACTTAGGGCGACGCATGTGCCTGGTCCAGCACGCGCGGTGCCCCCGGGGAGGGGTTGCGGTTCCGCCAGATTGTGAGGGCGCTTCAGAGCGGAACGCCCCTCCACATCCTTCCTGATCCCTCGCTCATTTCAACCCGCGCCCCCTCAGGTGCACACTGCCGGCGCCAGCGCGAAGATAACAAGCGCCTGGGGGGCGCCCCGTTCCGCGAATCCCACTGCAGAGCGGGGATCTCGACCCCCCAATGGGATTCGTGGAGCGGGGGGAGAGGCCGAAGCATTTTTTGGGGCGGTGGGGGCTGCCCCGTTCCCTCGGATGGGCGCAGCCCCCCCCTCGCCGGCCTCCTCTCCTTGATCCCTCCTCCTAACGTGACGCGCCCGCTTTAAGTTAGTGCATATGATACATCGACATGCTGTTCGACCCAGAGATGCTCCTACGCATGGCTGTTAGGTTGCTTTGCCGGGATAATTTTATATCGGGGATGCGAATTCGACCAGGGGGCGCGCCGCCGGCCAGTGAGCTCTAGGTGTCGGGAAGCCGCGGCGGCTGGAACCGGCGCTGCGACCCGCTGGCAGGGATCGGTGCTGAGGGTCAGGGGAGAGGGGGTCCACGTCGTCGCCGCCGCCGCCTCTCTTCGTCGTCGCTTCCTTCCATTCCTTTTTCCACTCCGCTGCTGCCGGGCGGGCGTCGGCTGCGCTCGCGTGGCTTACCCGCGCGCCGCCGCTCTCCTTGGCCCTGCGCGCTCAGTGCTCTGCGGCCTTCTGCGTGCACTGTGTTTTCTCCTCCAAGTTTATGAGCTGGCTCAAGTTCTCGAACGCCTTCTCCATCTGCAGCGGGCTCCTGGCGTGCGCGGCGGCGCGCCTTGCTGCTGAGTTCCTGGTTCTCCGGTTGGTTTCTGCGTCCTGCTTGGCTCTGTGGTCACCCCCAGCTGTTGCCCTGACGCGGGCTGCCGCCTGCTCGGCGATTGTCTTCTGGTCGAACTTCTTCAGCACCCTGGGCTTGTCATCGCGCAGCAGGGGGAACGCGGTCGACTTCGCCTTCTTCGCGGTCGGCCCGTACTGGCTGCGCCTCTCCCTGTAGGTGGGCGCAGCTGCTTTTGTTCCCAGGGCCTCTCGGATGTCTTCTGCCGTTGCGCTCGACGTCCAGCCGGGGAAGCGTGTCCACTCCATCTCGGCCGAGCGGCCCGGTGGTGGTTGCCGGGGGAGGGTGGGTGGCGCGCGCTCCGGGGAAGGCAGTGCTGTTGCCCTGTCGGCTTGAGCCAGCGCGCGTGGGGCGATCTCTTTCTCTTTCCTATTCTATCTCCTGCTCCCTTGCGCTCTGCGGCGCGCGCCGGGGTTCGAGCTGCCGAATTCTGCCCTGCGGCCGAGGCCGGATTTAGCCTTTTTCGCGTTCCGTTGCGCCACATCGGCGCGTATTCTTGGTGTCTGTTTTGGCGTTTCAGAATCGCCGCAGTGTTCTGTTTTGGCCTGGGCCGCGGCTTCTGGCTTCTCGCTCGGAGCGGGGTGCCGGGGTGGCGGCCCAGCGCGGCGGCCGGGCGGCCTGGCGGCGCGGGGGGCCGGCGGGCGCTGGGCGCATTTCGCGATCGGGTGGGCGCGCATGGGTCGGGCCATGTTTGGGCGGGGTTGTAGCCCGCTGGCTTGCGAGTTTCGGGGGCCGGTCGGGTCGGAATCTGGGCCGGAGCTGCCGGGCGGCCAGGGGGCGCGGGGGGGTCGGCTTCGGGGTCGGCTGCCAGGGAGCGGCAAGGGCCGAGCGGGCGCTTCGCGCGCTTCGCGACATCGGCGCTTCAGTCATATACCGGGGACAGGAATTCGGCCAGGGGGCGCGTTGCCGGCCGCGTCGGGACTGGGGCCGCGGGATGAGGCTGGCGGCTCGGGCGACGACCTCGGGCGGCTGGCCGGGCGGGCCAGGGGCTGGCCGGCGCTGCCGGCGCTTCGCGACACTGGCGCTGTAGTCATATACCGGGGACAAGGATTCGGCCAGGGCGCGCGGCTCCGGCCGGGCGGGGCTGGGGGCGTAGGGAAGCCGCGGCGGCTGGGGCCGGCGTCGCGACCGGCTGGCAGGGGGGGGCAGGGGCCGGTCGGCGCGCGGCGCGCGTCGCGACACTCGTTGCGGGTTTCTGGACAAAGAAGTTTTTAGGAGAGACTTCGTTAGGAAGTGTCGGTGCGACCAGGTGCTAAACTTACCTGTGTTTGTGCGCTGCGGCAGCAAGCCAGGGCCGCCGGTCGGCTGGCAGGGGGAGAGCTGGCCTCGGGGTCGGCTGCCAGGATGCGGCAAGGGCCGCGACATCGGCGCTTCAGTCATATACCGGGGACAGGAATTCTGCCAGGGGGCGCGTTGCCGGCCGCGTCGGAACTGGGGCCGCGTGCTGGCGCTGGCGGCTCGGGCGACGACCTCGGACGGCTGGCCGGGCGGGCCGGGGTCTGGCCGGCGCTCGGCGCGCTTCGCGACACTGGCGCTGTAGTCATATACTGGGGACAAGGATTCGACTAGGGGGCGCGCCTCCTGCCGGGCGGGGCTGGGGGCGTAGGGAAGCCGCGGCGGCTGGGGCCGGCGCCGCGACCGGCTGGCCGGGGGGGGGCAGGAGCCGGTCGGCGCGTGGCGCGCGTCCCAGACATCGGGCGTCTCGAAAAAATCGAGACGGAGGTTTTTACCAGTTTTTGGCCTCTCGGGGCCGTCGCCGGGCCTCTGGACCGTCAAAAAACGACACGGGATGAAAAACCGGTCCCGGGGAAGTGGTCGGGAGGTCGGGGGCCCGTGTCTCGAAAAAATCGAGACGTCGGATGTCTGGGGTCGCGACACTCGTTGCGGGTTTCTGGACAGAGAATCCTTAAGGGGAGACTTCTTTAGGAAGTGTCGGTGCGACCAGGTGCTAAACTTACCTGTGTTTGTGCGCGGCGGCAGCAAGCCGGGGCTGCCGGTCGGCTGGGAGGGGAGGGGCTGGCTTGGGGGTCGGCTGTCGCCGCGGGGCAAGTGTCGGGCGGGCGCTTCGCGCGCTTCGCGAATCGGCGCTTTAGTCATATACTGGGGGCAGGAATTCGGCCAGGGGGCGCGTTGGCCAGCCGCGTCGGGACTGGGGCCGCGGGGTGGCGCATTCAGCTCTGGCCGACACCACGGACGGCTGGCCGGGCGGGCCAGGGGCCTGCTGGTGCTCGGCGCGCTTCGCGACACTGGCGCGACTCGGGACAAGGATTCGGCTAGGGGACAGGTGCTCGGGACAAGGATTCGGCTAGGGGGCGCGCTCCGGCCGGGCGGGGCTGAGAGCCCAGGAAAGCCGCGGCGGCTGGGGTCGGGGCCGCGACCCGCTCGCCGGGGTGGGGGGGGGCGCCGGTCGGCGCGTGGCGCGCGTCGCGATACGCGTGGATGGGTCCGGACAGAGATTCCTTTAGGAGAGACTTCGTTTGGAAGTGTCGGCGCGACCAGGTGCTAAACTTGCCTGTGCTTGTGCGGCGGCAGCCGGCCAGGGCCGCCGGCCGGCCGGTGGGGGGAGAGCTGGCCTCGGTGTTGGCTGCCAGGGGGGGCAAGGCTGGGCGGGTGCTTTGCGCGCTTCGCGACGTCGGCGCTTTAGTCATACACCGGGGACAGGAATTCGGCCAGGGAGCGCGTTCTTGGCCGCGTCGGGGCTGGGGCCGCGGCCTTCTGCTTCTTGGCCATCTCCCATTATCCTCCTTGCGGCTTCTTTCTTTTGTGTTTGCGCTTCCATCCTCCCTGCTATGCTCCTGCGCGCAGGTGCTTCATGGACTCCGAGTTCGCGAGGACTCACTCGCTTTGGGCGCAAGTCCATTGCGGGTGTAAGACGTGGGCATCTCTGTGAATGAACTCGTCTGGCGCTCGTGCACAGGAGGCCTGTTCGGGCTCTCTGCGTTGGGCGCTGGTCGGTCGAGCATTCGCGGAGATCCTTTTCGACGAAATCGTGCTATATGGGTGTCGCCGATTCCAGTTTGAGCGTGTGGTTGGTAAGGGTTTCTGCGTGGGGGCGTCGGTCTCATTTGGGAACGGGTTTCCTGCGGGATGAAGCGACACCCGTGTAGCGCGGCTTGTGCCCTGCCGCGGCACTCTGGCCGTCGAGAACTGCGCGACGCGCACCGCGTATACAGGGAGCGGGAATGATAGTACCGTGACCCAGTCAGAGTGTCCGGGGCTCTCTGCCGCGAGGGTCCTGCAGGGTACAGGCATATCTTGGATGTTCTCAGGTGTGAATGAACGTCTTCTTTAAGGCGGCGCAGAATCATGGGCTGCGTCCGCGGGAAGCCCTGCGTGGGGCCTGGCGCCCTCCTGGCGCTATCTCCGAGCTATCTTTGAAGGACGCCACAGACAGCGCTTTCGGCTCTCCCCCGCGCCCGCTGCGGCCGCGGGCCAGCCCGGCGCGGCGCTTGGTGCCCTCTGGGCGCTATCTCCGAGTTCTCTTTGAAGGGCGCCACAGACGGCGCCTTCGGCCTCGCCCCCGCGCCCGCTGCGGCCGCGGCCCACGCTCGGCGCGGCGCCTGGCGCTATCCTGGGTGCTATTACCAAGTTATCTTTGAAGGACGTCACAGACGGCGCCTTCTATCCTGATCCGCTATCCAAGGAGCGTTGAGCTGGGTGGTTTCCCTCGTCGCCAGTCCTGGACGCGGCGCCCTCGACTCCGATTCTCAACCTTCCGCAATCATCGGCCGAGACGAGTTTCTCGCAACCAGCTTCCAGCGAAATTCTGCCATGTCTGGCTGGGGCAAGTAGAGCGGCAAGAAGAGCTGGTGGGGCGGCGGTTGGAACAGCGGAGGGTGAAATGTCTCTTCGAGAACCCAGCTCTGCAGGCCCGCCGATATTCCACGGTGCATCCGAAGGCCCACAGAGACGCTCTGGAGTCACCCAGAGACACAAACATTACGCCCACAAACATTGCGTCCGTAGATATTCGGCTCGAGCTCTTACGCATTCCGCCTTCGCACCGCGGCGCCGGCTTCGCCCGCGGCCGAGCCATGTTCGGGTCTCTGCGCAAGATGTCCTCGGCCGCTTCCTCCTCTGGCGCCGGCGGCGCTGGCGGGCCCTCTCGCGCGGCGGGCGGCCCCGGCAAGCGAGGGCGCCTCGCGTCGTTTTCCGACGCCGCTCCTGCGCAGAAGAAGTCGTCTTCGGAGGTGCTGCTCCCGGCCGAGGCGCCGATTGTGTTCGACGTTCATCCCTGCGGCTCGAGCGCGGAGAACCACATCACAGGGTGGCCCGCCGGCTTGCCCTGCTGGCAGGTGCAGGTCGTGCACTCCGCGTACCCGTCCATGACGGCGTTCTTCCTCCAGGCGTTCGACGCCTTCCTCAAGGACGCGGCGCGCGAGGAGGGCTCGCCGAAGTCGCTTAAGGAATTCCAGGAGATGTGCTTCTTCCGCGCTCAGATTACGCGCGTGGACGCCGACGCGGCGAACGTGCCCCTTGTCCCGTGGCGCTTGGCGATCTACATTGCGGGCCGCTCGGAGGCGTTGACGGACGTGCTCAAGCTTCTCATGGCGTACGCGAACCACCGCGCACAGAACCCGCACATGCGCGACAGGAAGCCTTTCCCCGACCCAGCCGTCCAGAAGTTCGAGATGTACCTCGGTGCCGGTTGCCCGAGCGCGGCCGCGACTATCTCGAACGCGGACAACGTGCAGATGTCCCGCGACCGCAACTTGCACAAGTGGTCCGAGGCGGCGGGGCCGGTTGGGAACAAGTATCTCTTCATGGACCTGGAGGTGGAGGTGACCGGAGCGCTCGCGCTCGGCTGGCGCGGGCGCGCGTGGCCTCTCCGCCACGCATTCGACGCCGCAGAGATCCCGCTGATGTCCGACGGGGCGGGCGGCTTCGTGCGCGTCCTGAAAGGCGACCGGGCGGCGATCGCCAACCAGGCGGATCGCCAGAAGATCATCGACCTCGTGACGAGCGGCCTCAACAATTTCCCTGCGATCGTGCTGGCCGAGAGCATCCCCGAAATGGGCGAGAAAGCTTCTGATGAAGACGTATGCGCCGCTGCCAGGGACTTCCTCGCGATGCTCCGCGCAGTGCCACACGTGCTCGTGAAGGAGATCGCCAGGCAGGAGAACGTCGAGGAGATCGCCGAGCAGCAGGGGGAGCTGGGCAAGGAGAGCGATAAGGAGAAGGACGACCTGGAGGCGTGAGCGGCCCGCGCGCTTCAGCGCGCGCATGCAGACAGCGCCGGCATTCGGCGCGCGCCGAGCCCGGCAGCGCCTTCCTCTTGCCGGCGGCACTTTGCGAGGTACGGCGTGGTAACACATTCACCACTCGCGCTCTGCTAACGCCTGCCCCGCGTGTCGGAATTCCGCGGGGCAGCGTTAGGTGCCCGCGCCAGCCGATCTCTCCAGCTTCAACTGCGATGGAAAAAAACAGCGTTCTGCAGAGATGCCGTTTCCCCAGACGGTCCCTGGAAGCAAGCGGGTCCGCGATATGGCCCCAGGCGGTGCCGAGAGTGCTCCGGCGATGCGATCGGGCGCACGTACCAGCGAGGGATGTCCAAGTCGTTTTAGCAATCTGAGATCAACGAGGCCGGCAAGACTCCAAGTCTCGTTCCTCGGCCTCTCTCCGTAGATTCTCGGCCCGAGCAAACCTTAGCGCGGTCTGCGAGACTGCTTCGAGATATCCTACATCTGACCTATGGGGCCGCCCATCTGTGAAGGGCGCGCGGAGCATGGTGTCAGAGTGCAATGTCGGTTCCACCAGACCCGGCCCGGTCAGGCAGCGCTGGCGAAATTTTCCAACCAGTGCACGTGGTGCAGCGCGGACGGCATGCAGGCCCAGTGCGCGGCGGGGGAGCGTCAGCGCAAGCTCTTAGGGTCTGCAGTAGACGCTGGCTCCAGCGATCGCCAGTGTTTCCGATTTGCTCCGGTGAGCGTTTCTTGTTCGAGCGATCCCCGAGGCGCATCTGCGCGATCGATCGTGGCGGGTCTGGGGGCCGATTGATCTGGGTATGTGCGCCTCATCGCTTCGGCGACCGATCGGGTTCGACCGATCCTTAATCGCTTGCTCCCGCGCGATCGCCAGTGTTTCCGATTTGCTCAGGTGAGCGTTTCTTGTTCGAGCGATCCCCGAGACGCATCTGCGCGATCGATCGTGGCGCGGTTCGGGGTCGATTGATCTGGGTACGTGCGCCCGATCGCATCGGCGACCGATCGGATTCGTCCGAGCATCAATCGCTTCCTCCCGCGCGATCGCTGTCATCCCAGGTCGCAGCTCGCGAAGTTCTTCGAGGCCGACCCGGACATCTTCGACTTGGCATCGCGCCGGATACCTTTCGACCACCAGAAGGAGATCGTAGAGGGGTACTTCGAAGAGGCGCTCGCCCGCGGATGGGCCCGCGCCGGGCCAGCGGCGGTCGCGGGCGCAAGCGCAGGGGGCCTGGCGGCCGAAGCAGCTGCCCTGGGACCGCCCGCGCCGCTTCCCGCGGGCGCAGTCGGCCCCGCCTCTATTCCCGACGAGGACCTTCTGCGCTTCTATTCGCTTTTCATGTCGACTGCCGAGGATGGCCGGCCAGCTTACAAGTTACCAGAGATAATGGAGAAGTTGGGCAAGGAGAGAGCGGAGGGGAAGCTCTTCATGCTGCGCATGCTCGCGGCGGCCCTCCCAGATGCCGTCGCGGCTGCGCCGGGAGACGCTTTCAGCATCGAGGAGCTCAAAGCTTTTTGGTCCATGTGGGAGGTGCGGCTTGGGCTGCGGCGCCCGCAGTTCGCCGATTTCGGCGCAGACGAGGTCGCAGACGATTTTTGGGAGATCCACAGGGGCGACGTGCGCAACAGATATCACTCCGAGCGTGGGAGTCTGACCATTCATCTGGTGGAAAAGGTGGAGGGCGCGAAGTGCACTGAAGAGGAGTTCGCAGAGTTCTACCAGCTCTACAACGCAAATGCGGACGACGGGGAGCCGATGCTGGACAGGGGAGGCATCATGCGCTGCATAGGCAAGGGCAACGCGCGCTACGGCGAGTTCGCAGCCAAGGCCCGGGACATGGGCGCGGCCACGCGAGCCCGAGGGCGGCGGCCGGAAAAGCTCAAGGTCGCGATGCAAGAGTTCCTCGAGAAGCAGAAGGAGGAGCCGCAGAGCGTCGCTCAGGACGATGCTCGGCGCGCCGAGTTTGCCGCGCGCGCGGCGCCGCACACAGGGCGGTTGATCTTCAAGCCAGGCGCCGACGGGGCGGTCGAGTGCGTGCTCGCGGAGGAGCAGAAGGCGCTGGTGCGGGAGATGGAGAGTGAGAGAGCTTCGACGATGGAGTACTTGTTCAGCCGGGGAAATGTCTGCGCGTGCTTCGGGATTGACAATGGCAAGTACCGGGCGCTGCTCGCGGCGGCCGGGGCCGACCCGCGTCAGCACCTGCAAAAGACGAGTGGCCTCGTCCTTGAGGAAGAGGCGGCGGACCGTTCGGGCGACCCGAGCGTCCAGTACGAGAAGAGTTGGCTGCGGTGGGCAAAGGAGCTCTCGCTGGATAGCCCCAGCGTCGTGTGCTTCGCCTGCGGCGTCAAGGTTTCCAAGCACCACTGCAAGCGCGAGTGCCCGTCAGACCTCATCGCGCAGACCTTGCGCGAGGACGCCTCCGAGATTGCCCCGCGCATCTGCGATTACTGCGTGCGGGCGGAGGATCGCGGGGCGCGCGTCTCGCGGGATGCCATCGACACGGGGAACACGCCGGAGCCGCTTCGAGGACTCACTCGCCACGAGGAGCGATTGCTCCAGCTGGTGGAAACGAACGTTGTCATGGTGCACGCGCCCAAGGGCGGTGCGGCGACGGCGAAGGGCGGGACCTTCGTGGCGCCGCTGGAAGCGCCGCGCGCCTGCGAGGTGCTCGGCGGCGCCAGCATGGAGATCACCGACGGCGTGCTCTGGCTCCGGCCGCGGGGCGTCCCGCCCGGCTGGGCAGTCCCCGTGCGCGCTCAGAAGCTCCTCGACGCGCTGAAGTGGCTCGCGAAGAATAACGCGTACTATCGCGACTTCTCCGTGCTGGGACAGGCAACGGCAGCCATCAAGGCCTTCGAGACGAAGCTCGATGAGAAGCTTGCTGACGATCGCCAAGCGATCGACCCGGAGGCCGAGGCGGCGGCGCAGGGCGCTTTCGAAGGAGACGCAACGTACTTCACCGCGGGCGGGCCCGCCCCGGTCGGCGCCGTTGTGGGAGACCTCCAGAAGAACCGGGAGTTGGCGGAGATTCGCCCGTTGACGGAGGCGCTGGCGTTCCCGACGCTGTTCCCGGGGGGCGAGGGCTCCTGCCCCGAAGAGCTCCGCTTCAGCAGCTGCGCGTGGCGCCGCCTGCTGGACTGCAAGACCAAGTTCCAGGAGAATCCGGATTACACCTTCTACCAGCTCGAGACGTGGTTTCGGAAGAGCTGGAGCAGCGCGACGTCCGTGTTCGTGGGGAAACGCGAGGTGCCCGGTCGGGAGGCGGCGGAGCGCAGAGCATGCGCCGTGCAAGGTAAAGTGCCCGGCACGACCGCGTTCCTGGGCCAGAAACGCACCCACTGCGTCCAGATGATGCGCCAGCTCGGGCGCCCTGATTTCTTCCTCACGCTCACGAGCCACGAGCGCCAGCCGCGCATGCTCGCAGCGTGCGTAAAGGCGCAGCTCTACAACGACAGCCCTGGTCTGCCGCTTGATCGCGTGGAGAAGACTGTCGCCGCGCAGGTGCTGGCGTACACGAACGACCCAGGGCACAAGTGGGATGGCAGCCCGCAGTGCGACGAGAAGATCATGGGCACGAATGACGCGGCCGCGGCGTGCGAGAGCGGCTCGGAGACCAGGCGAACTGGGATGGCAGCTCTTCAACTGTGCCAGAAGTTCCCTGCAGACGTCGAGCGCGAGTGGAACCGGCAGTTGGAAAGATTTCTCAGCTGGATCACCGAGGCGCGGAAGACAAAGGGAGAGAGCTGCCCGCCGTTTCCGAAGCCGACTCTGCTTCGCGGCACGGAGGCGGCGGACGGTGGCGAAGCGCCCACGGGCGCCGAGGATGTCGGATACATGGATCTGCTCCAGGGCGACGTCAAGTGGGATTGCTGGGGCGGCAACCTGGACGAAGCGCCCCCCTGCGTCGCGCAAGACTTCGTCAGCCGCGTGGAATGGCAGAAGCGGGGCTCCCCCCATGCGCACATGCTGCTGTGGGTGGGCGACTGGGGGGCCGAGCGCGACGCTCGGCTCGCCGCGGAAGAGGTCGCGCAGCCGCGCCCGGACGCGGCCCCGCCCGTGGCTGGTGACTCCATCTGGCGTGTGAGCAAGGAGCAGTTGGATCAGCTCCTCTCTGGGAAGGCCAGCGCGGTCGTGAGGCCGCGCGGGCTGAAGGGCGCAGGGCGCAAGTGGTTGGCGTGCACTGCGGACAAGGGCGCCCAGATCGTCGCGGTGGCGCACGTGGCAGGCGCCCGGCAGGTCATGTCGCAGGACGAGTGGCGCCAGAAGAGTAAGGAGCACGGGATGAGCCGGCGGACGTGCCTCTACAGGAAGACGTTCCTCGTGCACGTGCGCATGGTGCAGCAGCTGGCAGAGGCGGTGCCGTACGCCGACCCTGGTGCGCGCGCCTGCGGTGACCATGTATTTCGCTCCACGGACGCAGGGCCGCCGACGGACAGGGTTCTCCTGTTGCCTCCGCCGCGCCGATACCTTCCCGACTGCGTGAAGGTCAACTGCATCTGGGACATCGACGCGGCGCAGATGGACGTCTTGGCGTCTGGCTCCTCCACCGTCGTCGCGCGCCCCGTCGGCGTCGTCGGCGAAGAGCGGAAATGGCTGGCGCGCGCCGTAGATTCCGGCGCCCAGATCGTGGGCTGGACATCCGCATCGGTAAACCGAGAGGTGCCGTCCGAGGAGGAGTGGGCCGCCGCCCGAGAGACTTACGGCCTCGTCGAGGACGCCCTCCCCTTCGCGCCGACGTTCCTCGTGGAGCTGCGAGCGCTGCAGCTGTTCGCCAAGCCCGTCGACTACGCGCCACCGCGCGCGGGCTCTGGAGTCGGCGGAGCCCCGCCGCCGCCGCAGCCGCACCCGGATCCTCGCGTCGGTGGCGAGGCGGCAGAGCGCGGCGGCGAAGAGGCAGAGGGCGATCCGCCTGCAGCCCCAAAGCGCGCCGCGGCAGATTGGCTTGACGGAGCGGCCTCGGAGACGGACGACGAGCTTCTGGGCCCGTCGAAGGCGGACAACGTCGCCAGTATCTACGACGTCTATACGCGGACGACGGGGCCGAAGAGGTGGCGTGGAGTGTATCGTGACGGGGTGATGGCGCTGCTCACGAAGTCGCTGATGGACAAGCACGGACCATACTGCGGGAAGTACTCGCTCGGACGCTGCCGCTTCGGGTTCCCGCAGCAGCCGGTGGAGAAGAGCCGAAGGAAGAGTCAGCGAGAGCTCTGGAACAACGGCTCCAAGAACAAGTACTTCGTGCGGCGCCGCAGCGGCGACACGATGATGGGCCTGTACAACCCCCGGATATTGCGCCGGTGGCGCGGTTCCATGGACCTCCAGGTCGTCGAGAGCTCGCACGCGGTGGCTCGGTACATTCTGGGCTATTGCTTGAAGAACGACACCGCGAAGGACGCCGTGGTCAAGCTCAACCAGGAGATCGCGAGGGTGCCAGCGACAGGGCCTGTGACGAGCAAGCAAGTGTACCGCCTCGCTTACATCGGCACTCAGGGCCGCGTGACCTCCACGTTCGAAGCGTGCCACCACCTCCTCGGACTTCCCGTGGTGCGCATCTCGCGGGAGTTCCAGTGGGTCCATGCCGGCATGCCCGAGTCTTACTCGGCCTACGTGCCGCGGCACCTCTGGTGCCAGGCCATCGCGAACCCCGAGAACGCGCCCGAGCCCACGGCGCCCGCAGTGATCCGCCGTTATGCGGAGTGGCGCGCGGGGAAGGTCGCCGTCTTCGACGACACTGGGGAGCAGGTTCCGCTTCTCGTGGAAGGCAGGGCCGCCGAGAACTACGAGTGGGTGAGCCCTCGCGAAGTGACGCTGTTCGACTTCGCGGCGTCCTACTCGACGTCGTACAATTCCGACCCCAAGCTGAGAGCGCAGCCAGCAATCGTGTCCACGAAGGCTTTCGACCCCGAGCGCGAGACGGAGGCGTACTATTATTCCAAGCTCCTCCTGCACTACCCGTGGGCCGATTTCGACGACCCACCAGCTCTTCTTGCCGCTCTACTTGCCCCAGCCAGACATGGCAGAATTTCGCTGGAAGCTGGTTGCGAGAAACTCGTCTCGGCCGATGATTGCGGAAGGTTGAGAATCGGAGTCGAGGGCGCCGCGTCCAGGACTGGCGACGAGGGAAGCCACCCAGCTCAACGCTCCTTGGATAGCGGATCAGGATAGAAGGCGCCGTCTGTGACGTCCTTCAAAGATAACTTGGTAATAGCACCCAGGATAGCGCCAGGCGCCGCGCCGAGCGTGGGCCGCGGCCGCAGCGGGCGCGGGGGCGAGGCCGAAGGCGCCGTCTGTGGCGCCCTTCAAAGAGAACTCGGAGATAGCGCCCAGAGGGCACCAAGCGCCGCGCCGGGCGTAGCCCGCGGCCGCAGCGGGCGCGGGGGAGAGCCGAAAGCGCTGTCTGTGGCGTCCTTCAAAGATAGCTCGGAGATAGCGCCAGGAGGGCGCCGGGCCCCACGCAGGGCTTCCCGCGGACGCAGCCCATGATTCTGCGCCGCCTTAAAGAAGACGTTCATTCACACCTGAGAACATCCAAGATATGCCTGTACCCTGCAGGACCCTCGCGGCAGAGAGCCCCGGACACTCTGACTGGGTCACGGTACTATCATTCCCGCTCCCTGTATACGTGG
The DNA here is from genome assembly GCA_963575745.1 of Prorocentrum cordatum. NCBI lineage: Eukaryota > Dinophyceae > Prorocentrales > Prorocentraceae > Prorocentrum > Prorocentrum cordatum. Next base: position 80,737 of record CAUYUJ010002429.1, read on the forward strand.
TGCGCGTCGCGCAGTTCTCGACGGCCAGAGTGCCACGGCAGGGCGCAAGCCGTGCTGCACGGGTGTCGCTTCATCCCGCAGGAAACCCGTTCCCAAATGAGACCGACGCCCCCACGCAGAAACCCTTACCAACCACACGCTCAAACTGGAATCGGCGACACCCATATAGCACGATTTCGTCGAAAAGGATCTCCGCGAATGCTCGACCGACCAGCGCCCAACGCAGAGAGCCCGAACAGGCCTCCTGTGCACGAGCGCCAGACGAGTTCATTCACAGAGATGCCCACGTCTTACACCCGCAATGGACTTGCGCCCAAAGCGAGTGAGTCCTCGCGAACTCGGAGTTCATGAAGCACCTGCGCGCAGGAGCATAGCAGGGAGGATGGAAGCGCAAACGCAAAAGAAAGAAGCCGCAAGGAGGATAATGGGAGATAACAGAAGACATGCAGAGACGGCCAAGAAGCAGAAGGCCGCGGCCCCAGCCCCGACGCGGCCAGGAACGCGCTCCCTGGCCGAATTCCTGTCCCCGGTGTATGACTAAAGCGCCGACGTCGCGAAGCGCGCAAAGCACCCGCCCAGCCTTGCCCCCCCTGGCAGCCGACACCGAGGCCAGCTCTCCCCCCACCGGCCGGCCGGCGACCCTGGCCGGCTGCAGCCGCACACAAGCACAGGTAAGTTTAACACCTGGTCGCGCCGACACGTCCAAACGAAGTCTCTCCTAAAGGAATCTCTGTCCGGACCCATCCACGTGTATCGCGACGCGCGCCGCGCGCCGACTGGCGCTCCCCCCCACCCCGGCGAGCGGGTCGCGGCCCCGACCCCAGCCGCCGCGGCTTTCCCGGGCTCTCAGCCCCGCCCGGCCGGAGCGCGCCCCCTAGCCGAATCCTTGTCCCCGGTGTAATACTGACGCGCCAGTGTCGCGAAGCGCGCCGAGCACCAGCAGGCCCCTGGCCCGCCCGGCCAGCCGTCCGTGGTGTCGGCCAGAGCTGAATGCGCCACCCCGCGGCCCCAGTCCCGACGCGGCTGGCCAACGCGCCCCCTGGCCGAATTCCTGTCCCCGGTATATGACTAAAGCGCCGATTCGCGAAGCGCGCGAAGCGCCCGCCCGACACTTGCCCCGTGGCGACAGCCGACCCCCAAGCCAGCCCCTCCCCTCCCAGCCGACCGGCAGCCCCGGCTTGCTGCCGCCGCGCACAAACACAGGTAAGTTTAGCACCTGGTCGCACCGACACTTCCTAAAGAAGTCTCCCCTTAAGGATTCTCTGTCCAGAAACCCGCAACGAGTGTCGCGACGCGCGCCGCGCGCCGACGGGCTCCTGCCCCCCCCCGGCCAGCCGGTCGCGGCGCCGGCCCTAGCCGCCGCGGCTTCCCTACACCCCCAGCCCCGCCCGGCAGGAGGCGCGCCCGCTGGCCGAATCCTTGTCCCCGGTATATGACCACAGCGCCAGTGTCGCGAAGCGCGCCGAGCGCCGGCCAGGCCCTGGCCCGCCCGGCCCGCCGCCGATGCGGCGTACGCTGCAACGGTGCACGCCGCGTGGCGCCCCCACGGAGGCGCCCGCCGTCGGGCGGCAGCCGAGGCCTCGGGAACGAGCGTGCGGGCCGCGCGCACGGGGCGCTCCCCCCCCCCCCACGGAGGCGCCCGCGGCCGGGCACCGAGGCCGAAGGCACCCCCGGCGGATCCGCGCGAGCTGCCGGAGAAGACGGGCAGAGCCCCGGGGAGTGCAGGGCCGGCTCGGGGGCGGGAGCCCTGATCGGGGGCGGCAAAGAGGGGGGTGATGGCTAGAAGGGGGGTGGATCTCGTGGCGTGGGCCATGATATTTCCTCAGATTTCATGGCGCCTCTTCTTATTTCATTGCGTCCCTGGCCCCCCCCGCTGGGCCGCGCACATGCCGCCGGTCATGATTTGCACCCCCCCCTCTTGGACATCCCCCTCTTGGCCGCTCCCGACTTGAGACGGGGGTGGCTGCAGAGGGGGCTCAGCCGATGCGCCCGCTCTTGCAGGATCTTGCAGGGGCATGGTCGCACTGACCCAGGCTTGGGTGCAGGATCTTGCAGGATCTTGCAGGGTCCTTGGCGTTGACCCGGGTTTGGGAACAGGATCTTGCAGGATGCTTCAGGATCCTCCAAGGTCTGTCTGACCCGGGTCTGGATTGACCCGGGTCAGAAGATCCCCGACATGGGAGCCCAGGCCTCCTCGCGCTGTGAACAAAAATCACGGCGGGAGGTTTTTCGCTATGTTCGGCCTCCCTGGGCCCTTCGCGGGCTTCGGGACGGATGAAAAACAGGTTCCAGGGAAAGGGTCCAGACTTCTGAGGGGCACGTCACGAAAAAATCACGACGTCGGGGGTGCCCTGTGAGTGCAGGTTGTCGTTTTCTTATTCATTGTTTTGCGGATCGGCGCGGGCCCTCGCACTCCCCCCTTCCCTTCCCCCTCCCCGTGGAGTGTATCCTGGCTGTTTTTGGCGCCTCTTTCGAGCAGGCGGGGCCTCTCCCCCATGAGACGCACCGTTGCCCGCAGTCGCGTGAAGCAGAGGTCCGGAGCCAGACCCCCACCGTCTTCCCCTCCCCCCTTCCGCCCAATGTCGAAACGCCGAATGAGAAAACGTTCCCCAGGCATCGCTTACGTCCCAGGCGGGAATTTATCCACATCCACCGCCTGGAGGGTCAGTTTCCGAAGCCTCGGCGGGCGGTGGATATGGACATATTCGGGCCCCCTGGGTTCCGAACTATATCCATATCCACCGCCCGCTGGGCTCACCAGGACGTCGGTTCCCAGGCGGTGGATATGGATAAACCCCAGCCTCGCATTACTCGGGGGCGGCAAAGAGGTTGGTGATGACTAGGGGGGGTGGATATCATGGCGTGGGCCATGATTTTTCCCCAGATTTCATGGCGCCTCTTCTTATTTCATTACGTCCCCGGCCCCCTTCTGGGCCGCGCACATGCCGCCGGCCGTGACTTGCACCCCCCCCCCTCTTGGACGCCCCCCCCTTTGCCGCCCCCGAATTGCGTGAAGCGAGCCCCTGGCGGCCCGCCTCGGGAGCCAGGGGCCGTCAAGCGAGGCGCTATGGGGCGACGGGGAGCGGCTGGCCGGGAGGGGCCGCCGCCCCGGGAGGCCGCGCGGCGCCTCCCGCGGATTTTGTGGGGAGCGGGGGCGTGGGTCGCTCGGGAGGAGCAAGACCGAAAGAGAGGACAAACAAAACACAAAGATGAAAAAAACGAACGAAAGAGAGAACGAAAAACGAAACGAAGAGACACAACAACGAAAGAGACAAAACAACGAGAGAGACGAAACAACGAACGAGAACGAAGCGAACGAAAGAGAGAAAAGCGACGAAAAAACAAAAAACAAACGAAAGAGAGAACGAAACAACGAATACGAAGAAACACCTTGTGTTTTCGCCCATCTTGAGAAAAACCCTCTGGACGCTCTGGGGAGACTGCAACCAGGCAGTCGGGCGGCAGCAGCAGCAGAGGCCCGGTCAGACCAACAGGTTGGCCCGTGAACGGGCGGGGCACGACTTGGAAAATCAGAGGCAGTGCGACCTGCATGCACTAGCCTGGCGAAGAACCCAACCATATGCAGGTGTCAGTACCGCAGCTGCGGGTTTCATCTTCAGTGGAACTCACCATAGGACTACGGAACGTGTGAAGGGTGTGCCGAGATGGGTGCCACTGGGGCTATCGGCACCCTATGGGGACATGAAACACGCGCGGGGCGTGCCGACATGGGTGGCGGAAACGCATGTAAGCGCCGCCACTGGGGCCTCCAGTGAAGCTCCCTATGGGTCCCCGAAACATGATGCTGCTGCCCGGGATGGGTGGCGCCGCTACTGGGGCCTTCGGTGGAGCTCCCTATGGGGCCACGAAGCGCGTGAGCGGTGTACTGGGATGTGTGGCGGGGACGCATGTGAGCGCCGCCACTGGGGCCTTCAGTGGAGCTCCCTATGGGGCCACGAAACGTGTGAGGGGTGTGCCGAATTGGGTGCGGGTGGTGACGCATGCGGGCGGTGCCACTGGGGCCTTCGGTGGAGCTCCCTATGGGGCCACGAAACCTGTTGTTGTGAGGGGCGTGCTGGGATGGGTGGCGGGGACGCATGTGAGCGCGGCCGCTGGGGCCTTCGGTGGAGCTCCCTATGGGGCCACGAAACGTGTGAGGGGTTTGCCGAATTGGGTGGGTGTGGGTGACGCATGTGAGCGCCGCCACTGGGGCCTCCGGTGGATGATGGGGCCACGAAACCTGTCAGGGATGTGCCGAAAGTGGAGCTCCCTATGGGGCCACGAAACGTGTGAGGGGTGTGCCGAATTGGGTGCGGGACGCATGCGGGCGGTGCCACTGGGGCCTTCGGTGGAGCTCCCTATGGGGCCACGAAACGGGGTGTGCGTGACGCATGTGACTGGGGCCTTCGGTGGAGCTCCCTATGGGGCCACGAAGCGTGTGAGGGGTGTGCCGAATTGGGTGTGCGGGACGCATGCGGGCGGCAGCACTGGGGCCTTCGGTGGAGCTCCCTATGGGGCCACGAAACGTGTGAGGGGTGTGCCGAATTGGGTGTGCGGGACGCATGCGGGCGGCAGCACTGGGGCCTTCGGTGGGGCTCCCTATGGGGCCACGAAACGTGTGAGGGGTGTGCCGAATTGGGTGTGGTGACGCATGCGGGCGGCGCAGCACTGGGGCCTTCGGTGGGAGGCTCCCTATGGGGCCACGAAACGTGTGAGGGGTGTGCCGAATTGGGTGTGCGTGACGCATGCGGGCGGCAGCACTGGGGCCTTCGGTGGGGCTCCCTTATGGGGCCACGAAACGTGTGAGGGGTGTGCCGAATTGGGTGTGCGTGACGCATGCGGGCGGCAGCACTGGGCCTTCGGTGGGCTCCTTAATGGGGCCACGAAGCGTGTGAGGGGTGGTGCCGAATTTGGGTGTGCGTGACGCATGCGGGCGCAGCACTGGGGCCTTCGGTGGGGCTCCCTTATGGGGCCACGAAGCGTGTGAGGGGTGTGCCGAATTGGGTGTGCGTGACGCATGCGGGCGGCAGCACTGGGGCCTTCGGTGGGGCTCCCTTATGGGGCCACGAAGCGTGTGAGGGGTGTGCCGAAATGGAGGATGATGACGATGATGATGGTGGGAAGAGGGAGGAGGGAGGAGGGGGAGGAGGAGAGGAGAGGAGAGGAGAGGAGATGAGAACGCGGGGCGACGTCTCTTCAAAACGAGGACCCAACACCACAGGATGGTTGGGAATAATGTGTGGGACGTGCGCTCAGGAGGGAAAAGCACACAGACACAATTAATCGTCGATTCCACAGAAAATATGGGAGAATATGGGAAGTGGGGGGGAAGACGAAAACCCCGAACATTAGGTAAATACGGGGAATCCTGTTATTTGCGTGTATTTTTTGGGGGGGCCCAGGGCCCCTTCAGTCACACGTGGGCTAGCCCCAGCGGAGGTGAACGATTCCCCTCTGAGTCCTTCCTGGGGCCCACCTTTCAGGGATCTGTTCGACCCCGGTTCGACCCCAGTTCGACTCCAGTTCGACTCAGGTTCGGCTCAGGTTCGACTCAGATTCGACTCAGGATCGACTCAGGGTCGACTTCGAATCGACGGACGTTCGACGCAGCTTCGACGCACGAGTTGAGCGAGTGTCTCCAGGAAGGTCACCAGAATGAGCATCCAAGGGGTGAACGATTCTCCTCTGATCCCTTCGGCCGACTCGGGTCTGGGATCACGTCGGGCCTGTCCCTCTACAGGGGGGATTTTCAAAAATGGTCAAAAAAAGTCAGGGGACGATTGTTTGAGCATTTTTGAGCATTTTCGGAATATTTTTTGAGTATTTTTTATTTTTTTGCCCAAAATCGGCCTGAAGGGGGACACGCCCGATTTAAGTCTGGGAGGCATGCAATCTCCGACGTCGTGACGTTTCCAATTCGTGGGTCCGAGGGCCGGAAGTTTCTGGAGGCATCCAAAACGTCCCCAGAGGCACCCGGAGCACCCAAGACTAACAAGAACCATCGATCTTCCTCCTCCCCCTCCTCAGCTCCGTCGTCGTCGTCGTCGTCGTCGTCGTCTCCTCCTGCTCGCCCCTCCTTCTTCTCTCTTCCTCCTCCTCCTCCTCCTCCTCCTCCTCCTCCTCCTCCATCCTTTTTCCTCATAAATAGCTCCTCCCTGTCGCAGCCCCGGACGTGTCGGTAGGGCGGGTCGGGCGTTTCGTCTGAGACTGTTACCATTGATGATCCTGAAGCTTGGAATGTGCAACAGTTTCAAAGACAGAGGGCGGGTCGTTTTCAAAATGTTGCTCTCGCCTTAGCGCCCCGCGCATTCGCCTTCAAAGTTTGTAGCAGTTTCCACCAGGATGGAAGGCGGGTCGTTTCTCAAATGTGGCCCTCGCCTTGGCGCCGCGCACAGTCGTCGTAAAGGCTTGCAGCAGCTTCAAGGATGGAGGGCGGGTCGTTTTCAAAACGTGGCTCTCGCCGTGCGCTTGACACTCATTCGCCCTGCAAGTTCGCAAATGCTTCCAGGAGAGAGGGGGCTCCTTTTCAAACAACCGTGGCGTTCGTCTTAGCGCCGCGCACAGGGGGGTCGCAGGACTGGATTCCCGGGAGTGGTGCCCTGGCACGGTTCAGGATTGTCAGTGCGCAACAGCCCCGTCGGTTCGCGATGTTGAAGACCCAGTAACCGTGGAATGGTGTCCGGCACGGTTTAGGATTGCCAGGACGCATTAGTCACGTTGAGCCGCAATGTTGAAGTCCCAGGAACGGTGTTCTGGCACGATTAGGACTGTCAGGACGCAACAGCACTGTTGATTCGCGTCGTTGAAGTCCCTGGCATGGTGTCTTTGGGGCATTGAGGGGCACTTCCCGCAATCAAAATAGGGACCTATGACGGGGGGAACTTGAGGAATGGGCTGGTTGCAGCATCATTGGTCCGTCTTGGGCTTGCACTGGTCCCTCCTCGTTCTCCTCCTCCTCCCTCCTCCTCCCTCGTCCTCCCAGCTGGCCTCTGCAGGAGCCGCGCTTCCAGCACTGCTGCATGTTCCACGGCTCCAAGCTCCTGATCGTCGGCGGCCGTGGTGTCCTCCCCTCCGCCTCCGCGAGCTCTGGGGGGCAGAGCGAGACTTGGCATCGCTCGGACGTGTGCATTTTTCCTTCGGCGAGGATCATCGGGGAGCATCCCTGATCATTTGGCGAGAAAACCACGCACGAAACCGAACAAAAACACAGAAAATGGACGTCCGAGCGATGGCCAGAAGAGGGGCCGAGGGGGGAGGCGCGGAGTCCCGCGAGGCTTCGCGGAGGTGCCCGGAGTTTTTTTTGCTTGTCGGTCCGTGCTCTGCTGCGGCGCTTTTTCTCTTTCTTTTTCGGGAGGCTCTTTGTGCTTCTGGAGGCCACGGGGTACCTCCAGGGGAGGAGGATGAGGAGGACAGTACGCGCGAAGCAGGTCGAGACATATATACATACAGAGAGAGAGAGAGAGAGATAGAGAGAGACAGAGAGACACAGGCAGAGATACAGAGTGAGATAGAGAGAGTGAGAGAGAGAGAGAGGATAGAGAGAGATGCGTATTGAGCGAGATAATGGGCAAGAGCGAGTGGTGTCTGTCTGTTGGTCGCTGCCTGCCTGTCCGCGCGTGTGGTGACCGCGATGTCAAGCATACACGTGTGTGTGTGCCAGTGTGCGGCTGTCGCCTCGATGTGTCTGTCTGTGCCTGTCACCTTGTCCTCGTCACTCCTCTCGCTTCTGCTGGGTCGGCAGCACTGCGCCTCCACCTCCACCCTACGTTCACTGCTGTCTGCTCCTCCACCCTGGCTGCCCATGCCTGGGTATGCGCATGGCGTGGTCGATCCTGTGGACCCCCCTGCCCCGTTTTCCGAGGGGCCTGCCTGCGCGCGCTCTTAGTTCGTTCTCTGACTGTCTGTCTCCGCCTCGTCGCTGCGCGCGAGGCCGGGATCGCAAAAAGTGTGTGTGTGAGTGTGTGTGTGTGTGTGTGTGTGTGTGTGTGTGTGTGCGTGCGTGCGTGCGTGCGTGCGTGCGTGCGTGCGTGCGTGCGTGCGCGTGTGTGTGTGTGTGTGTGTGAGTGTGTGTGTGTGGTGTGTGTGTGTGTGTGAGTGTGTGTGTGTGTGTGTGTGTGTCTGTGCTTGTGTGTGCGCGCGTGTGTGTGTGTGTGTGTGTGTGTGTGTGTGTGTGTTTGTGTGTGTGTGTGTGTGAGTGTGTGTGTGTGTGTGTGTCTGTGTGCGTGTGTGCTTCATCGCCAGCGCGGTGACTCTGCCTAGCCGCCGACGTAAAACAAGTGTGTGCGGGTGCGTGTGTGCTTGTGTGTGTGTGTGTTTATCTTCGACAGAGCCCGTGTCCGAGCCTGCCGCTGCGCCTGCCTCTCTGTCTGTCGGACCAGCGCTTGCCGATGAGCACCTTTTCTGCACAGTCGACGCGCACAGCAAGGCTGAGCGACTCTCCCAAAGGTGCCCTTGCATCCTTGCCTCCTCGGCTCATCCTGGGCCACTTGCCTCCGCCGCGCCCCGCTCGAACAGCCTCGAAATGAGCGCCCCAGGCCCTTGCATCCTTATCGCGCATCCTCATGATGCTCGGCGGCGAGCGAGGGGGGGAAAGGGGAAGGAGAAGGCCTTCTAAGAAGGCGGCGAGACCTCTCAGAAGCCCTCGCGCCCTCTGCGGAGTTTGCTCTTTGCCTTCGGGGAGGGCCCAGACAACTTCCCAGAGGGCCGCGGGGACTTCCGAACCTCCCGCGAAGGCCCTCTCCTTCTCTCGCTCCCCCCCCTCGCTCGCCGCCGAGCATGCGGGCCGACCGCAGCCCGCTGCAGCCTGCCGGCCCTGCGGGCCCGCCCGTGCCCGCGCCGAGCGAGACGCCTGGAGCCCCCCGCGCCTGGAAACTGAGCTGCGGACGGGGAGGGGGAGGAGGGGGAGGAGGAGGAGGGGGAGGAGGAGCAGAGAGGAGGGAGGAGGAGGAGGAGGAGGAGGCGGAGGAGGAGGAGAGGAGGAGGAGGAGGAGGAGGGGAGGCAGGTTGGGGAGAGGAGGAAGAAGAGCAGGAGGAGGGGGAGGAGGAGGCGGATTGGCAGGAGGAGGTGGTGGGAGGAGGAGGAGGAGGAGGAGGAGGAGGAGGAGGAGGAGG
>CAUYUJ010002430.1:0-32500 GCA_963575745.1 Prorocentrum cordatum
TCCGCCCCCGCCGCCCCCGTCCGCTGTCTTGCGTACCTTCTCCACCGATGATAGGTCCGCACCAGCACGTTTCATGAAAGAGGGCATTGCGATGTCCGAGGGCTGCTCCGCGGCCGCGGCCGCCGCCATCCGCAGCTCGGGAAGAGGAGGGCCGAGGTGTCTGCGTAGATCGAGCGCGTGAGTCAGGTCGCAGTGCCGCGACTGGCCATGGAAGGTGAGCCCGAATATGGCTACGTAGATCCTCGTGGCTTCGGCCCTGAAACTCGCATATCTGGCAGCTGTAAGAGCTCGACTCAACCAGGGGGACCATACTTCGGGGCGCATAGTTGCCGCAATACCCTCGAGCGAGCGCCGCCTGCAAGTGACGAGCCGCCATAGTGCGATTTCTGAAGACCTGCAAGCAAACGGGGCACTCGTTCGACGTGGTCAGGACGTGGCTGAGGTTTCGTACTTTATGTCTATGTCTAAGGTGTTCCATATATCCTTTTTGCGTTGCAAACCGACACCCACATCCCTGTTTGTGGCCCTCCCCGTCCTCAACCTCCAAGTTGCAAACGTAAGGTAGCCCCTCCTCCTCATCTTCTTGACTTCCTCCTTGGGGACCTGGAAGCTCGTCGTTATGATACCACGGAGGGACCTCGTATGTGTGCGTCCTACTTCGTACCCTAGTGAAATCCACCTTCTGAAGGTCCATCATCACCTCCTCATCTTCGAAAAGCAACCAGGGGGACTCCGACACTCTCGAGAGAAGCTCCTCTGCGTCGGGGCAGGCGCGCATCGCCTCCCCCATATCCGTGCCGACTCTGCGTGCCCAGGGGGAGGCCCATTCCGTTAAACCTGTAACTGCACACGGCCATCTGAGAGGGTCCTCGAATGGCATGTCGCCTCCAAAGAGTGCCAGGAGTACTTGTACATGTGACTCAGGGTGTGCTGACCACGACTGATACCAACGCAAGCGCCTGCAAAGTAACTCCGTCTTACAATCCGAGAGCTCCCAATAATCCAAGACCTCCCGTGTTGTGAGGGAACGAATATGATCCTCATCGTGCGTGCACGCCCCCCCCAACCATCGCTGTACGACCCAATCGTGCTAGATGTCTGTCGAGAAGTTGCGTCTGCTTATCCGTGAGTATGAAGGGTTCCATTCCTGCAAGCAGAGAGCCTTGGACAAGACCTGTAAAGATCACCCGCTTCCACTTCCGAGGTATGTTCAATGACCAAAAGGCCCCCATACTGTAGAAGCCTGCTGACGATGCTGCGATGCGGCGCTCGATCTCGGGGGAGGACTGCTGCAGGGGGGTGATAACTGGTCCCAGGTATCTCGCCACGTCCGACACGGTGCCCTCCAGCCTACCCTCCTTCACACCTTGCTCCCTCAAAAACCGTTTACACGCTGCTGCTCCTGCACCCGCAATATAGAAACTAGTGACCTGTTTAGAACGATTATGAACATAACCTGCTGGTTCCAAGGTGTGATCAAGAATCCGATCGATGGTCCTAAGGTCTGCAATAACATCTATCATGGTGTCGCCGATAGGTAATGGTACTATACGAAGGAGGTCGTCGGCATACTTTTGGTACGACATGTCCACAATTCCCCCCGCCCATGACGACTGTAACAGGTTAGTGCTGGGGATGCGTTCTCGGACTTGTTCGGCCCAATCCTCCACTGGTTTCCTAAAACAAAACAAAAAAAAAAGACTAAAAAAAAGAAAAAAAAACAAAAAAAAAAAAAAAAAAAAAAAAAAAAAAAAAAAAAACAAAAAAAAAAAAATAAAAAAGAAAAAAAAAAAAAAAAAAAAAAAAAAACAAAAAAAAAAAAAAAAAGGGGGCTCCCTCCAAATCCTTGTACTTACGGGTCGCCCCATTACTCCCACAAAAAAAAGGAGAAAAACCACAACAGCCGTTCCGTCTTTAACAGGATCGACTCGGTGGTCGTCTCAATCTCCATAGTAGATAACCGGTAGCGCTGCCTGCACAAGTTCCAATCTTGGGGGGGGACGTGCTCCTGGATGACGGTGTCGAGAGCGTCCCACTGGGTACTTCCGAAAGCATTAGACATGTCCTTCATACTAATGGCATACGACCATCCCGCCTGCCTGAGGCGGTAACTCATAGCCATGATGCTCATAATCGCGTCCTCCCTCCTCCTGTGACGGGCAAAGCCGTGATCTTGTGGGGGTAGAACCAAGGGCAGACGTTTAGCATACCATGCCTTGCCCACCGCGGGCAACGCGTGGATGAGCCGGCGCCCCTTCGGGCCTAACATGTCGTTCTTGTACAGTCCGATGCCCCTACTTCTGTGCCAATAAAGAGGTGTAAGATCACAGCGCCGTATCTGTAATAAGGCTTGGTGGAAGACGTGTTGACAAGATTTAAGGCATGGGATCGGGTCAGAATAACCAACTCCGTGATGGTGCTTATGCTTTCCCAGAGGTGTAAGGAACATGTCCCAGAGCTCTAACGGTGCCGTGCCAGGTGGGACCACTCGTCGCTTGCCTCCTTTTCTGCAGTACTTCCTGATAGCTGCATAGTCTTCGGCGGCTAGATCGGCAAGCGAGCTTTCGTCTGCAACAGAGACTACTGGGGGTACAAGGTTATCTCGTTGTGCACGCCACGTGTCCCAAGATATAGTATGTGTGGCCATCCCTCCCTGTCCCCCAGCTCGTGACGTGTACTCCTCCCATTCCTGAGCATCCAAGAGAGCGGGCCCAAGTCGTCGTCCGTCCCTCTGCTTCGCACCGAACCTACACTTGGCTGCCTTTCTGGATAATTGCATAGCGTCTGCCATCCGCCGCTCCCGCCAGGCTTCCTCGATGAGTTCAATCTTGAGGTCCCTATCCAGCTTCGCCGACTTCCGCCGTTCACTCTTGAGAGTGTTCGAGAGCCGCCGTAATTTCCTCTCGATCTCCTCCACCTCCTCCTCCGACTTCCCCTCCTTGCTGGCCTTCATGTCCCTCCTTATCTTCAGAAGCTCCCTGCGACGCTCGCAATCGTCCGAATGGGGGGCCAATGGTGCTCTCTGGAAGTGACGAAGGCCAACGGTGGTAAACGTGCGCTCGTACGCCTCGAACACCTGATCTGGGGCCCCCGTGTGCGTAAGCTCTAACAACTGTTCCTCGTTGGACTCCCATTCTGCCGCCAGGTCACGAAGGAAGGCGGCCTTGCCGTGCCCGTATCTAACAGCCATCATCAGAGCCGACGTGTTCATCCGAGGCTCCGCAGGGGGGGGTAGCTGTCGAGGGTCTTTTACATACTGCACTTCCAGGTACAATGGAACGTGGTCTCGTGGGGGAAGGCCCCGTACTGCCTGAACTTGCGCGCCTAGTGTGCGGAGAGTGTGGCAGTGGATAACCCTTTCATGGTACCCCTGAGGCAAGTACAGGTAGTCAATCATCGACGGTCTGGACGGGTTCGTGCAGGAGAAGTAAGTGTACTCACGTGCACGAAACGTGGCAGGTGCGCACATGCCGTGCTGGTCCAGCAGTTTCCTAACCTCCTCCCCTGCTCCTCGTCGTCGCTGTTCCCGTCCTCTTGTCTTCCCAATCGCCGACGACACGACCTCCTCCCACTGCCCCGCAATCTTCGACAGCCCCATCCCGTCATTGAGGTCCGAGTAGAAAATGGGGAGCGTGCGGGACGGGAGGGAGTTGAGAACGTCGTTCCACCACCTGATAAGTGCCTGTATCGTCGCATAGTAACTCCCCGCCTGCCCCTTTTTTGACGGTTGAGGAGGGAAGTAGAGGGAGCCGAGCACGAGATCCTGGGCACCCCTCTTGACTCGGACAGCGACCCCTCGGCCCGCACATTGTACAGGAGCAGCCCACGTCTGAACAATATCCTTCTCTCGATAAGCTCGGCCCAGACAGACGGCGCAACCGGTGCTCGAGTTGGAAAGGGGGGCCTTCTGATAGACCGATTCAATGATCAGGCGACCCTCCAAGCGACGACGTAGAACCCCACCACCACGCCTACAAGTTTCCCGAGTACCTGCTAGGAGTAGGGCGTCCGCACCATGGGTGGCCTGCAACAGCTCTGACATCCGAGGGCCCGTCGCGAACATAGGGTTGAAAGCAAGAATACGAAGAGCAGACCCCATCGGCGCCATGGTCTGCTGTGGAGAGGCGCGCGTCGACCTCCCAACACCTTGTTCGGGTGTATGGAACCCCAGTGCGATGGCTTCCAAAGACGAAAAAGGGAGCCTGCTGGGGCTGGAGGAGGAGGAGGAGGAGGAGGAGGAGGAGGAGGAGGAGGAGGACGACGAGACCTGGCTGGCAGTGCCGCCCGGCCTCGTCCCCTGAGATCCTGGCATCGCGTGTTTGCTTTCGCCACGGGCGATATCGCCCAGATGGTGAGCGTTTTTCCATTCGGCGTTTCGACATTGGGCGGAAGGGGGGGGGATCTGGCTCCAGACCTCTGCTTAGTGCGACTGTTTGCAGCAGTGCGTCCATCATGCGTGAGGCTCCACCTGCTCGAGACAGGCGCCCAAAAATCAGCCAAGATCTACTCCACGGGGGGGGGAGGGGGAGGGGTGCGAGGGACCGCGCCGATCGGCAAAATAATGAATAAAAACGATCACGTTGTTGTACCATGTTTCAATGTTTTCGCGCCGTCGGATCTCAGAGCCCTTCCACTGCATCTGCCCTGCTGGCCTCCGCGTCCCCCCTGCGCTCCCCTCCGCCCTGCCTCCACGATGTCTGTCCCTTCCTTCTCTGCCTGGCGTCCCAACTAATCTGTGCCCCGACAGCATGGCACTGTTCGGAATCGGTCGGAGAACCTCGCAGGGCGACCAGGCTGCACCGCGGCAGAGGTGCTGGAAGTAAACTTGACAGCTGAGCAGCACTCGCGTCAACTAGCAAATCTGCAACAACGTCTTCTGAACTTGCACACACAAACACAGACAAACACAAAAACACACACACACACACACACTGAAAGCCGAACCACCACACACACAAACACACACACACACATACCTACACGCAACACTTCCGAACCGTCCAACCGTCCATGGTCGAATATACAGCTTCTACTTCTCTGGACCTCCTCTCCTCTGAGTAGATGTGTGACAACTGCGAGAAAAATGCCACGAGAGGGGGGACGCGTAAGGCGTACAGGGGGGAACCGGCTCAGGGGTTGAGCACCAACCTGGAGTCGGCGATACATTGCCGATACATCGGCGACAGGCCTCCACTGGCGACTCCGCACGCTCCTGGGCGGACTGGGCCATCGGGCACCTACCGGCGATCAGTGGGTGCTTCGGGGTCGACGCACCCTCCCCTGAGCCCATCCCGTCCCCCCCTGACGTTGCCCGCTGGTTTTCGGGCGATAACTCGGCTCTCCGGTGGCCGTTCGGGGGCGATCCGGGGACCCCTGGAAAGCTCTCGGCAAGGCGCAGCAGCTGAAGGCACCCCGAGGCTGGAAAGCCGACGAGAACCTGCGAAGACGTCCGACAACGTAATGTGGCCACTGATGCTGCCCCTGACCACGACCCCCTCGAAAACGCGATAGCTGGCGACCATCGGGGGCGGACGAGAGGGGGGTGTCCAAGAGGGGGGGGGGGGGCGCAAATCATGGCCGGCGGCATGTGCGCGGCCCGAGGGGGGGGCCAGGGTTGCACTGAAATGAGAGGAGGCGCCATGAAATCTGGGGAGATATCATGGCCCCCGCCATGAGATCCACCCCTCCCCAGTCCTCACCCCCCTCTTGGCCGCCCCCGAGATAAGCTCCGAGAAGCGGAGCCACGAGATGCCCGCCGGGACCCGGAGGACGAGCTCCAGAGATCTATACCAGCAGCGATCCTCGGCCCACGGGATCCCGTCGGGCCTCGAAGGCCCAGAAGCTTGTGGAGCAGCAGGCTGGCTCGAGATCCTACAGCGGAGGCCAGTCCAACAAGAGGCCTTCCACAAGAAACCCAGCCCTGAGACCCAGGACGTCCATGGATTTTTGGTGTGGCAGCGTCACGCCGTCCATAGCAAAACCAAAGAAACCCAAGAAACCCAGGGCACCCTGGAGGCAAGCCCGTACGTCGTTTCTCGAGCCTGATCGATCTGTGAGGGTCCCCGGGCCCGCCACGGGGCGAAGACGCCAGGTGTGGTAAAATTGCAGCGCCAAGATCTCAGGGAGGTTCCCCCAACTTCGCACGTCGCGCCGCGCGCTGCGCAGCGCACGGCTGCCTCCGCACCCTCGCGCCGCCTTCCCGAAGGAGAGTGCCTCCACGGCCCAGGTCGCGACCGCGCGAAGCGCGATCAGCATCTCCGCGCCCCTGGAGGCGACCTACCTGGGAGTTCTGGGGCCCCCTTTTCAAAATCGCCCCCCAGCCTATTCAGGGTTGCGCTCGGGCCAGAATTCGAATGTGAGGCAGATGTAGCCGTGGTGACGAGGGCGCTCCAGGAGGCCCAAACTTGTTGGCACCCAACTACCGATCCTCGAGTCTAGATCCTTCGTCATGATGTGTTCACATCGCGGACCCTGGGCGATCTCATGAGCTTTCCTGGGACCGTCTGTTCTTCCTCGAGCCTCAGTGAGGCCACGCAAATGCCAAGACTGAAACCCACACCCTCCACCGTGATTGGGCACGACGCGGGGGGATCCTTTTCCGTTTTTCCTCATTGTTGCTCAATCAACACTCATGTGTGCGACATGTTTTAAACGCATTGAGCGCTGCGGTCTAAACCAACTGAGCACTGACATGCCGACGAATTGGATGAATTAAAGGGGAAGGACGCGGGCGAAAGAAAGAGGGCACGACGAGAATAGGATGGAAGAGAGAAGAACGAGAAGAAGATGATAGAAGGACGCAAGAGGATCCCAGGTACAATTCTGGGAGGGAGACGGGGCCGATCTACCCGGGGGATCCTCTCCACAGAAGCCGCGGAGAGCAATCATTGAGAGAGGCCCCACCCTTCGGAGTCGGCGCACATCACCTCGATCCGCCGTGCTGAGGGCATAGCACCGCCCCCCCCCACCCCAACTGGGGAAGCAGCAGAGAGAGTGAGAGAGAGGTCTTCACATACACCGATCCTGGTCTGGCCATCCTGAGGCCAGGATCGGTGCATGCGACCTCCTGGCCTGGCCAGGGATGTGCACCGATCCTGAGCCCAGCATGGGCCTGGACAGGGTCGGATAGTTCTCTCGCCCGATCTTGACTTGCTGAGCCCATGGGCGCGCTTCGGCAACCCTCTCCCCCAACCTCTGAGACGAAGCCCGGACGAGGATAACTCCGGAAAGGATAAAGCGAGAATCGCTGGGGTTCGGCGGTTCTGGAGGATATCTCGGGCGCCACGGCCTTCTCAGAGCGCTCCCCGAACGCTCTGACAGCGTTCCGGAACGCTCTGGAACGGACTCATCCTCGTCCTGGCCCTGTCCGAACCTCGCCAAGGCCACCGACAAGAGAGCGGGCGGCGGCGGCCGAACCCGCCTCACGCCCCAGGCAGGAGCGGGCAGCCTCGGATCGATCACCCGGATAGGGCCGCATCGGCACGGAGTCGAGCTCGAATCGAACCGGCCGCGCCAAGATATGCACCACGGCGCCCGTCTGAGACCCGAGCCCGATCGAGTCAGAAGATTGGGTAAACCAGCAGGTACCGATACCGCTACTCCCTGGACCTCTCCCGGGGTGCGTTCTGACCAGAATTTCGGGGCGCATCCAGCGCTAGCGACGAGAGTCTCCCGGGAGGCCCCAAAAAGGGGAAAACGCGGGCAGGGCAGCGGTATCGGCACCTCTTCCTTCCTCTGAAAGGCACCGAAAGCGAAGCGGATCGGCCCGACCGAAATCGGACCCGCCTGGGGGGGAGACTGGGGGCGAGCATCAAAGCCTGAGGTCGCCTGGCTGGGGCCGGGGGTCCTCGAGGGCGGCGGGCTGCCAGGGCTCGCGGTCTCCAGCGCGGGCGGCGAGGACACGGGTCCCGGGCGCGACGGGCCTGGAGGGGGAGCACGCGGAGCGGGGGAGGGCGCGAGAGGCGAGCAGGTTTACAACGCAGGAGGCAGCCTGCGTGTTTGAGGCTTGGGAGCGGGCACCACCATTCTCGCGGGGGGGGGACTCCAACGGGGAAGACGATCCCAGATTCTGGTGCAGGTTGAAATCTAGCCAAGCAGGGTATGACCAATATCGCAGAGATCAGGGTCATCTTTCCCTCGGTGGAGGCAGCCGTTGATGTTGGTGTTGGCGCTAACCTCTAGGTGTCCGATTGTGGGAACATCTCGGGGTTACTCTTTGGCTTGGTTGAGGGGGCGTGAAG
This sequence comes from Prorocentrum cordatum, assembly GCA_963575745.1. Taxonomy (NCBI): domain Eukaryota; class Dinophyceae; order Prorocentrales; family Prorocentraceae; genus Prorocentrum; species Prorocentrum cordatum. The sequence continues at coordinate 8,241 of CAUYUJ010002430.1, forward strand.
CCAGCGTCGACCCCAATAGGCTCGAGATCAAGCATAACTGTCCAGGACTCAGCAATGTCAGAACAAACGTTGCGCGGACGGGCTAACATCGACCACGAAGACACCAGCGCCGATGCTGAATTTACCGCCTAGGGCTTACGCCCAAGCATATGCGTGCCCTCGGGGAATGGACTCCGAGGCCCGGCCCTTCGGAAACGCACCAAAAAAATGGATGCGCAACGCGCGGGGCGCGCGAACGAGAAACAGACGTGAAGCCACGGCTGTCGCGGCAGAGGAGTCCAGACCGCGAGGCCGTGGATAACTAATTACAGACGCGGAGACCGCTTTTGCACCACTTGGCGATAGTGGGCGTGACCGTCATCGTCGTCGTCGTCCTCCTCCTCCTCCTCCTCCTCCTCCTCCTCCACATCATCATCATCATCATCATCATCATCATCATCATCATCATCATCATCATCATCATCATCATCATCAGCAGCAGCAGCAGCAGCAGCAGCAGCAGCATCATCATCATCATCATCATCATCAGCATCATCATCATCGTCATCGTCATCGTCATCGTCATCATCATCATCAGCAGATTCATCATCATGTTCCTTCTCCTCCTTCCCCCGCCCGCACGCGGGCCCAATGGATGGCCCTCCAAGGCCACCGCCCAGCTCCTGGGGATCTCTCTGTTCACCCTGGTTGCCCGCTGGAGGGTGGGAGGGGGCCCCATCACGTCACGATTCGCGCCGGCGCGATCTGGCAAATGCTCAAGAATGGCCAGTTCCTATACGGCGCTGGCGCGGATCGTGCTTTGACAATGGGGGACGGGCGGGTGGTCGAGGCCGTTCAAGGGCGTTACCGCGAGTAAGAACAAGCGGATTCGTGTGTCCCGTCCGCGAAGGCGCCAGAGGAAAGGCCGTGCGAATACCAGAACGATGGGCGACCGGCGCACGTGCATCGGATAACCCATAACACCTGGAATCCTGCAGGGAAGAACCGTGAGGCGACGCAATGCCAAGGTGGACGCGGCAGACAGGAAGAGGAATGGAGGACGAAGTGGACAGGAGCTGCTGAGGAATACGGCGCGATGATCCAGAGACGGCGAGCGCCGATCCAAGAGAGACCCGCGCGGCGCCCCATCGAAGGGCACACTCCTCGGAGGGGGCAAGGCAGGAAGAGAAGAGGACTGGGGAAGAGCGGGGGGCGGGACACAGGCCTCCGAAGGAGTTGGTTCTTGTTCGACCCGCTGGCTCCCAATGGGCCGCGAGTTTCTAAGGGCCGATGAGTGGGGGGGGGAGAAAGGTGTCCTCGTCGTGCCCTTGTGGCCCCCTCTTGGGCCCGAAAGGACCCCTTCAGGTGCCCTTTCTCCTGCAGCTTTCGCTGCCTTCCCACCCCATTGATCGCCCCCCTCCAGACGACGCGATTGGCCTCCTCTGCGACGCTCTGCTCGAGGGTTGGAGCACGTTTCCGCTTCTCGGCGGCCGCCGAGGCGTCGACCCTGCTGGCCAGCTCGCGAAGGTGTGCTGACGCTCGCATCGCCTGCTCTGAGGCGACAGCCTGCTGCGACTCCTCATCCTGCTTTATGGCGCGAGTCATCCTGATGCGGCCGTTCTCGGCCTGGACACGAGCAGCTGCACGCTGTTGAATTTCGGTTATCATGTTCTGGTCCCTCATTTGCGCCTTGTCCCAGTCATTTTCTTTGGCTCTTGCCCCCAGCCTTCTATCTTCGGCCTGCCCCCATTCAAAGCTACGCAATGCCATGCAATTGTGCGAGATAGGGGGAGACAGTCCGGACAGAGGAATATCGAGTTGCACAGGTGGCAGCTGACTAAAAATGCACGACAAACTGCCTTATTACACTGTCTTCATTTTCCCAGACAGCAATGTTCAGGGAACGCCGCGCACCCGTGGCCTGTTGGCACATGACTCATTGATGCGGGAACCCGATGCATTGGAGCACGCCGGGAGGCGACCCATGAGCACAACATCCAGGGCCGCCCCCCGGTTGGGGCACGTGGTTCTCCTCTAGTAGTCCTCCCGTCTTGGTCCGCCTCACGGGCGGGGATTTGACTGACAAGCTGATGGCCTCCCGTGGCTGCTTCGCTGCGGGTATTCTCGACCCGGCTGCCTTCCCGGCGTTCTGCTGAGCGGCCGCACGACCATCATCTCCGCCATTTTCCCTGGCAGGTCTTCCCACGAAGCTTCCGCGACACAATCGTCAAAAAGTACTGACGTCAGCGACGGAACCTGAACCGATATAGGGGATGGCCCGAGACCATATGCCTCGGAAGTAACCCCCGGGATAAGACTCAGCAGCCGCTTCCCCGTCCAGGCGGCGAATCGACTTGACTGATCCCGCTTCTTCCGACGGGACGGTTGCGTGGTTATCCGAGGCGTCCGAGGATGTCACGTCGGCTTGATGGACGCCTGGCGGCAGCGGTTGCTCGTCCAAGCTGATTGCCCCACACCCTTCCTCCGCCTTGTCTGCGTCCGCTCGTGGTGCGTCACGACGGCCAGGGCCCCCTATGCCCACGTATCTCACGACGACAGCGAGGGCATTTTGCTGAGTTTATGCGATGAACGCGGAGTCGGAGCCCCTGACGCGGTCAAGGGACTCGGGTTCGAAGGCGATCTTTCGGATTTCCCTGAACCTTGCCATTGCGGTTCATTACTTGGCCCATCCGTCTTCGAGAAAGGGATCACAGCTTCGTCATATCGTGGTGAACTTTCCAGCTGGTAACACGAATTTTGCCGGTTCATCAGGGATTCGGGTATTTGTTTTACCCTGTGTTGGTAGGCTTTTGGTCTGGATATGTTTGTGCACGATCTTCTAAAAGTGGTCCCGGGTTGAATCTCGGAGAGGGTGCACTTGACGCCATGGCTTAGATGTCCGTCAAGCGGATTTGATGGTCACTTGAGCCAGCCGGCCGAGGGGAGCAAGTCCAGGCGCGCGCGGGCCCTTTCGTCTTAAGCACAATAAAAGCTGCGAGCTGCGAGTTGCTATTGGGAGCTCAATATCAAATTTGATACGGTGGTGACGCCAACCCTCATTTGGAGGGTGTAGGTGGCGCAGTAATAGGTAGCAAATGGAGCGTTAGTACGGGTTGGATCCCTCCCCCAGGCATCCAACGCCTTGACAAAATCAAACTGGAAGGTCATTGGCAGTTTTTAAGCCTCCCGGGCTCCGGCGCCGAGAACACAAACTGCACGCAAAAAGAACAACGGGCGCCAGGGAAAGGGACGGAATCCCATGTTGCAAAAATCAAGGCATCGACTGTCTGGAACCGCTACTTCTCCTTTCGCCTCCCTCCTCTTCCTCCTCCTCCTCCTCCCTCCCTCCTCCTCTCTCCTCCTCCTTCTCCTCCTTCCTCCTCCTCCTCCTCCTCCTCTTCCTCCTCCCTCCTCCCGCTGCTTCTCTCTCCTCTCGCGGTCGGGGAGAGGCGACAAAAGGAACGACGCGGGGGAAAGGGGAAATCAGAGAGTGAGGTAAGGGAGGGGAGTGACAGGGAGGCTCTTCCTGACAGCCTTCTCCGAGCCTTCTCCGACAGTGCCCTTCCTCCCCCCTCCTCATTCCTCCTCCTGCTCCTCTTCCTCTTCCCCCTCCTCCTCCCATACGGACAACCCGCCACCGTGCCTGATGGCACGTTGAGGCATGGAAGAAGGCCAAGTGCTGCCCTGCAGGGGTGCTGTTCTCTTCTAAGGGACCTACTCACCTCTCACCTCGCGCCCACTTGCGTGCACCACCCTGGGGGTCACGGTGGCGGGGCGGCCATGGCCTCGGGGTCACAGGTGGAAAAGGGTCATCCGTCCTTCCCCTTCTCCTTCTCCTCCTCCTCCTCCTCCTCCTCCTCCTCCTCCTCCTCCCCCCACCCTTGTCACCAGCTAAACAGACCTTTGGTCTGCTCCTCCTTCTACTCCATCCTCCTCCTCAAGACACAAGAGGCAGTGGCAAGAGCAGCGTCAGGAAACAGCAAGAGGCAAGCAATAGGGAACATCAAGGACACAAACACAAAAGAAGCGGCGCGCCTGGCGCGGGCGTGGGCGGGCCAGCTCGAACAAGATTATGCAGAGGCATGGGCGCGCCAAGGGCCACCACGTCGACCACGGGCATCAGCGAGCCCAAGCGAACCATGCCACACCTCGGATGCTTCCCATCTGATCGACTGCGCTGAACACATGCTCGCGAAAACGGCGACCTGGTGCCCTGAACCCCACTTGCACGCGCACACCTCCTGCCAAACTTTATCATCTAAAGCCGAGTTCGACTGCCGAGGGCAGCATGGCCTCTAACCCAGGGCATCCCTGCCCAACAAATGTTGCAGGCATGCATCGCCATACACAGGACACAAAGGTACACTTGGTTTGAAGGGTCGACCCACTAATCAAACTCCACTGCTCGACCTCCCCCGTCGCTGACGCCAACCAATTCGGAGATAAAACGAGCTGAATCACAGCACCTTTAGCGACATTGCTGGCAAGAGATCGGTGATGCCGGCACGTGCCGAGTCCGTCACAATGCATCGACGGACCGGGGGCGCACGCGAAACCAACGAAACACCCGAATCTCCTGCGCGTGCCTTCCCAGCCAGGTGCGTCAGAAATCTGGGGCCCCGGAGGCCGAACACGCCTGGGTGAAGAAACAGATCGGCCGGTCGGAAGAAGCAGGCAGGCACACGAAGCAGGAAGGCGCTGAAAGCAGATCGGGCTCACGCCCGCCCCCTGAAAAGGAGGGAGGAGGGACGAGGTAAGACCGCTCGGTCCCAAAACCACAAACAAAAACCAGAAGAGGCCACCAACACACTGACCCTGCGGAATAGAAGCAGCACCGACTCCTGGGCTCATGGAATCCGCTGGACCCCTTGGGCGCCAAACTGTGAAGGTTCCTGTCAAACTGCTGCGCTTGTGGTCTACGGAAGGTTCGTGTAGTGACGGCCCAAGCGTTGGTTTCTAACACCGCGTGGATCGTTCAAAGATGACCGATCGGTGCGTTTTTGATCGCCAGATCGCTCCATACTGGCCGACTCCCGGCCGAAGAAGGCGTTCAGCCTTGAAAGCCTGCGCTGGGATCGTCGCCGCGTCGACACGACACGACACGAACCTGCAGCACAGTCAAAAGTACAATCAACATGCGCGGTAAGTACGGTGTGTTCCAAAGGGGCAAGGATGCAAAGGTAGCCTTGGAAAGTTGCTCGTTTTTACTAGGGGTCTTGACTGCGTGTGGCCTTGTGATGTTTACTCTTGTCTCTCTAGTCTCGTCTCCATCTTACTGTCTACCAGGGGATGAGGGGAGTCAAGTTTCTGACCGCTCAAGAAGTCCCCAATGTGCCTGCAAGATCTCCACCGCACGGCCCCCTCGGGAGGGACTCGGGATCCCCAAGATGGCCCCAAGCGCCTCAAAATGGCCGCCAAGAAGCCCCCAGGCGGACGCCAATGGGGCCCTAAGAGGAAGATGAAGAGGATGAGAGGGAGGAGACGGTAGAAGAGGCCAGCTCGCCCGGATCCCTCAGGTTGCTGCGTGATTCCAGCATTAACACGATGTCAGTCTCAAGAGCGCCTAGGACGGCGCAGCGGCGGCAGCAGTGGCGACGGCGACGGCGACGACGACGGGGGAGCACTGAGCGCCGCACGGAGGTGGGGTCGGACCAGAGCGCTTGGCTGACCTCGAGGACAGAGGCGGGCCGAGGGTCAGGTGGTCGAAAACGGGCGGCGGCGGACCTGCGGGCGGGGCCCGCACCTCTTGCCTCCCTCCGTCGCTCCAGCCCCCTCGGCCCTCCTCCTCCAGCCCATCTCCCTCTAGACCCCCGCCTCCTCAGCCCTCCTCAGCTCTCCTCCTCCAACCCATCTCCTCCTCAGCCCGTCTCCTCCTCCTCCACCTCCTCAACCCTCCTCCTCCAACCGCTCCTCCTCCAACCCCTCCTCCTCAGCCCTCCTCGCCTCGCCTCAGCCCTCCTACCCATCTCCTTCTGAACAGCTCCTCCCTGTCGAACCCCCGGGACGTGTCGGTAGGGGGAGGCGGGCGTTTCGCTCGAGACTTCCTCACCATGCGTGATCCTTCAGCTGAGGATCCGCAAGAGCTTCACGGGTGGAGGGCGGGTCGTTTTCTAAATGTGGCTCTCGCCATAGCGCCGCGCACATTCGTCTTCTAAATATGTAAGGAGTTTCCAGGATGGGGAGCGGGTCGTACTCAAGAGGTGGCTCTCGCTATATGGCCGCGCATATTCGCCTTAAGAGTTAGCTGTTTCAAGGATGCCTATGGTTGACGTCCCAGAGATTGTGTTTTGGTACGATGTAGGACTGCCAGGGTGCTACAATTATGTTGATTTGCGGTGGTGAAGTCTCTTGTAAGTACCCTATGAAGAGGGGACGTGTGGGGAGGGTGTAATGCAAAATGTGAGTCTCAGAATTATATTGAGCCTTCTCCTCCTCCTCCTCCTCCTTCTCCTCCTCCCTCAAAACTCCGACGTCGTGATGCTTGTCACGACGTGGGCCTCCAGGCGCCTCGGCCGCTTCCCAAGGGCCGGCTGCTCCTCTGGAGAATTGCTCACGGCCCCGGGGCTCGATTGAGCAGCCCCCCCGAAGGCCGAGCACTGTCGCGAGAAAGACCCGCCGCCATCTTGTGAGCCGTGCCCCTCCTCCTATGGTTAGGTCGGGCCTGTCCCCCTATAGGGGGAGTTCGGGTGAAAACTTAAAAATATCAAACATGCTCGAAAATATGTAAAATCCCAATGCTATGTTTTGACTATCTTTGAACATCTCTCCTGTAGAGGGACAAGCCCGACTTAATCCTATGGGTCCCGCCCCAGTCCCTATCCCCTCTCCCCCTTCGTCGGGGCGGCGCTGCGCTCCTCCCCCGGGCCTCTCCCCAGGCCCAGGTGCTGATCCCCGCCAGGATTTCGAGGGAAATCTCCAGCCGTGGCAACGAGGGCTCTCCAGGACGAGCAGCGGCATCGGCATCCCTGAAATGCAGGGGTCCACTTCTCCCTCAGTCCATGGAGAATGTCGAGTGTCGGTATGGGCAGTGACACCGCGATCTGTACATCCTCCGCCAGAGGGCGAATACCTGGAGGTTTGGGAGACCAACGGAACGGTGACCGTAGCGCAGCACGGCGACGACGACGACGCCGACGCCGCCGCCGCCGACGACGACGACGACGCCGTTGACGTTGACGTTGACGTTCACGTTGACGACGACGACTTCCACCCCGCCCGCGCTGCGCAGCGACCGGGTCGGCTGGAGCTCCGCGGCGGCGGCGTGCTGCCAGGGTTGGCGGCCTGGAGGGGCAACGATAAAGGGGGGGGGGGGGGCAAGCTCGGGGGAGAAGGCATCGACCTGGAATCGGCGATGCCTCGCCGGAGGATCGGCGACAGGACGCCGATGGCGAATCCGCACGTTCCCAGGCGCGGGTGGGCCACCGGGCCCCCGTCGGCGATGAATGGGCGCTTGGGGGTCGATGCATCTCAAACCTGAGCCCCGATACAGATGATGTTTTCACGACGTCGATCCCTCAGAGGTGTCGATCCATTCCCAAGGACTGGCTCTTCATCCCGAGTCGCTCCTTGACGGCCCTCGGGGCCCAACAAGGGCCCCCAGAAGCCAAAAACTGCCCAAACCCTCCTGTCATGTTTTTTCATCGCGTGAGGGCCCCCGCCAACAAAACTGACAAAAACACCTGACGTAAAGGCCCCTGCCAAAACCTCCCGTCATCTTTTCGTTCAGGACGCGAACGTGTTTGGTCCCTTTCTCTTAGGATGCAATTCCTGGGAGGTCTTCGTCGGAAGCATCAAAGGAATTTAGCCCCATTGGGAGGCTACTACGCTGGATTAGGCCGCGGATTATACGGGATTAAACCAGACTATGCGGAAACCAAACGGTACCGATATCGCTACTCTCCGGACCTCTTCCTGGGCGCGTTCTGACGCGGATTTCGAGGCGAATCCAGCGGTGCCGACGAGGGCCTCCGAGGATGCCGAGCAAAGGGAAAACGGGCGAAGGGTAGCAATATCGGTACAGATTACGCTGGATTGAGCGGGATCAAGCGGGATTCAGCCGATTTAAACCAGATTTGAGAGGACGCGAAAGTCAGAATTTGACCCCCCAGGAGCCTTGAGATCCGACGTCACGAGATTCTCGCAATGTCGGCCCCCAGAGGTCTGGAGACTTCCCCCAGAACCGGTCTGGCATCCTGCATGAATTGTAATTTTTCGGGGCGCTCCCAGGGCCCGGCGGAGGCCTCTGGAGGCCGAAAAGTACCGAAACATTCGACGTGGGCCTCTCGCGTCGTCGGAGGCTAAGGAGCTGCATCCGAGCCTATCGTTGCCCCATAGCGGCCTCCATCGCTGGCGACGGGGACACGGGGCCGGCGCGCGACGGCCCGGGCGGCGGCGGCGGCGGGCCGGGGCGCAGCGTGCTCCTGGCGGCGAGGCGCGCGGGCCGGGCGCGCGTCCCCGTCGAAAAAACGATTCATGATGAAAAGCCGGTCCCGAGGAATGGGTCGAGACCTCTGGGGGTCGACGACATGAAAAATCATGACGTCGGAGGTCTGGATTCGGTCTTAGGATTTTTGTTGACCCTCGCTCTCGGCCCTGGGCCCCGCCCGGACAAAAATCAGTGGAGGGTGTTTCGCGATCTGCGGTCTCTGGGGGGCCTTCTTGGGCCTCGGGAGCGTCAAAGAACGACGCGGGATGAAAAAACGGACCCAGGGAATATTGGCGGAGCGCGCAAGGGGGTAGGGGAAGGGGAATAAGGCTTCTTCGGAGGAGGCTGCTTCTTAGAAGGCGCCGGGCTTACATCTACAGACAAGGCCCGCACTGTCTAAGCAGCAGGGGTGCTTTTAAGTAGTCTTCATCCCTCCCCTACTCTGTGTCCCTCAACAGTTCTGGGGGTTACCTGTAGTGCGGGGGAGGTACCAGTAGTCCAAGGGAGGGGTACACCTGGATATAGTCCAGGGGGGGGGACCAATAGTCCGGGGCGGGGTACCAGTAGTCGGGGGGAAGGGTACCTTTAGTCCGGCCGTGGGGGGTGCCTGCAGTCTGGGGGGGTAGCGCGTGTTCACGCGTCAACGCACGCGTGGCCAAGAATGGGGGCAAGACCTCTGCAGGTCGGTGCTGTGAAAGAGCCCTTACGCTGGGGCTCTGCGCACTGGACCCTCGACCAATCGATCCTCTTGGCGGCCTTCGATCACCGATTCCCGAGCCTCGGTCGGGCACCTCGAGCCTCGAGCCTCGACATGGGGCAGATGAAGGGGCCCTGGGACACACAAATAAATAGACACAACTAACCGGATTCCCCATGTGCTTCCATATTTTCTGGGTTTTTGTCTCCCCCCCCTTCCATATTTTCCTACATTTTCTTGGGAATCGACGATGAATTGTGTCTGTGTGTTTTTTCCCCGCCTGAAAACACAAGAGTCCCTGTTATCGACGGCCCGGGCGCCCGCTTCATTGAGCAGGGACCGACCGTCCTGGCATTCCTATAAGCCTACCTTGAAATGCTCCCAGAACCTAGACATGTTCTAACAACAAAAAACAATGTCTTAGAACATAAACCCAACGTGTTAAAACATGACAGTCTCGGCCAGAGATGTTCTAAGAACATGTCGTGCAGACCACAAAAGCTTCTTAGAACATTGTTTGGTAGGCCTATAGGCGAGCTAGGACGCTTTGCCTCTGTTTGACTCCAACCCATCTGCCAACTTGATTATCCATGCTCCAGTTGCGCAGAGCGGACGGAATCGATGAAGAGACGCTGGCCTTCAGAAACTCATGACGCTGGAGGTCTGGTGTGCCGAATCCGAGGGGTTCTCCGATAGTGGCCCCTACAGGAAGGCAACACTACCCCCGCGGCGATATCGTTAGCACCAAAAGCAACATGAGCAAACGTTTCTGGCGGCGCCCTCACAGCAATATCGCTACAGCGCATGCAAGCAACGAACGACAAATACTCTCGCCGCTCGCAGGGGAGAAAGGCGGAGGAGGGAGGGGGGAGGGGGACGCGTTGGTCAGCTCAACAATTAGAAAGAGCTGCACACCTTTGAAGCTGACGCAACTCTCCCACCACCCATCTCGGGTAGGAGCCCCGGCTCTGAGCGCCCAGCGAGGAAGTCTCCGGGAATCCGCCCTCGGAACCCTACTCCTGCTCATCCTGCCCGCCCAGAGGACCCTGCATCGCGGGCCTCTGCAGGGGAGATCGCTTCCCCACCGGCCCTGGTGCCCGAAGCATTATAAGTTCTCCGATGAGCGGAGACGATAAGACGAAACTAGGACGAGGATCAAATCGCGTGAGGGTAAATCGAGAAAGCCTGAGACCTGGCGGCTCTGGAGGATGTCTCGGGCGCCGCAGCCTTCTCAGAGCGTTCCAGAACGCTCTGAGAGCGTTCCCGACCGCTCTGGAACGGATGTATCCTCGTTTTTGCCCCATGCGATATTTCCCGATGTTTCTAGGACAAGGCCTACTGATTATTTCCTAGGTTTCTGTTTTCAGTCCCCAGCTGCGAGCTCTTGACCCCTTTCCCGGATCCATGTCTGGTGGTCCTGGGCCCAACAGCAGGCCTGGAGGCCGGCTGGATCGGAAAAATCCCATTGTCGGAGATTTGGGATCCTCGATCTCCTCGATCCTCGCCTCGAAACATCGATACGGGATCGCTGATACCTCGCCGATAGATTTGCGATCGGCCCCCGATAGCGAATCCGCTAGTTCCTGGGCGGGGTTGGCTGTCAAGCCCCTTTTGGCGATGAGTGCGCGATTGGGGGTCGATACATCCCCCACCTGAGCCTATCCACCCGTTACGTTACCCCCCGGCTTTCGGGTCATAATTCGGCTCTCCGGCGGCCGTTCGGGACGATCCTGGCACCCCAGGAGCGCTATCGGCGAGGCGGCCGCTGAAGGCGTCCCGAGTCTAGCAAGCCGACGAGAACCGACGAGAGTCTCGGAAACCGCAGATCTGGAAGTCAAGCCGTCCCCCAGCGCTGCTCCCGAACGAGACCAGTTGAGCAGGGACCGACCGACCCGGCATTCCTATGGGCCTGCCACGACATATCCTGAGAAAACAAGAGTTTTCTCCAACACCAGAAACAATGCCCTTAGAGCATAAAAGACCGGCGCGTGAAACAAGACAGTTTCAGCCAGGAATTCTTCAAGAGCACTTCGTGCAGACCACAGGAGGTTCTTAGAACAGTCTTCGGTGCGCCTGTATCAGGACGTCCAGCCGCTTCAATTCTTTCGGTGCGTGGGCCCCAGAGGTCTGGACCACTTCCCGTCCTGAGTCGTTATTGACGGTCCCGAGGCTTGGCGGGGCCCCCCAAAGGCTCGGGGACGCACTGACCCAAACCCGCTTCAGCCAGGCCTTGCAGCATCAAGCAGGATCCTGCGGACCCCTGCACCCAACCCGGGCAAGTGCGCCCCTGGCCCCGCAGGATCCTGCAAGATCCGGCGCTCTGGCTGTCCCCCGCTTGCATGGACCCCCGTCCCCTGAGCCCCGATCCCTCGAGGCGTGAAACGGCCAAACACCAGCCGCTCGAATTTTTGTTGGAGCGTCGGATCTCCGGGACGAGGTTCGCGTCGTGTCGACTGGCGGCGACCCCGCCGTTGGCGTACCACAGTGGACGCCGCCAGCGACCCAAAATCGGTCGATGCTGATCGATCGGACGTGTCGGAAACGGCCGATCGTTCAATTGGACGCCCCAAATGGGTACGGAAAAAATGGGTAGATTGCCCAACAGCAAATGCGTTGTCCCAAACCAACAGCGGCCGCTGTTGGGCAGGAGGCCTTCTGTCTCAAATGTACACAGGCCGCGGCGACACCGACAGCGAGTCCTGTTCAAAATGAACAAGAACTGCTAATGGGCATTGTACCCATTCTTTCCGCACCCATTTCGTTCGTGCCGACTCAAAGTTGAGCGATCCCCGCGATGTCAGGAACCAACGCCGGAGTCGACACGACGCGAACCTGCCGTAGGCAGCCTGGACGCCCCACCCCTGCTCGACGAGGCTCGGAGAGCGACGCCCGCGCGGCGTGTCCTCGGCGGCGCCGGCGGCCCTGGGCGCACGTGGTCTGTGGCGGGCGGCGCCGGCCCGAGCCGGGCGGAGCTCCTGACCGCCCCGCTGGCGGGCGGGGGCGGGGGCGATCGACCCTGAGATCCTGGCGACTCAATGTTGTCGTGCCAGGCGCTGTCGCTCTCAAGTTCGGGGCCCGGGACCCTCACGGATCGATCTGGCGCTACGATAGAAATGACGTAGAAGTGTGCTCTGGTCGCGATTTTTTGCCAGGATGCACCTTTCTTGCAACGGCGGATCTCAGAGGCAGTATGGCCCATGCCTCAGTAGGCAACTACTGGGAGGTCTTTGTCTAAAGGACTTTGGGGAAATTGGGCCCCAATGGGGGGCTGCTATACGCAGGATGAGGCCGCGGACTGAGCGGGACTGAGCCGGATGAAACCAGATGAATGAGCATCGTTTAACCGATCCCTATCCCCGCTGGCGTGGCCTGGGCCCCACTGGCCGATTTACCCCCGAGATGGGGATGTAGGCGGCTCCCTTTGGGCTTCCGAGGGGCACATCCCCAACTGGGGTGGTGGGATGGTGGGGATCGGGATGGGGATGGGAATGGGGATAGGGATCGGTTAAACGGCACTGAATGAAGCGGGATTGATCCGGATATCGGACCGGGGGCGGGGGTCGGGAGGGAGCGTAGCGGTAATGGCGGCCGCGGCGTGCACCCGCCAGGGTGCGTCCGCGCCACCGGCGCAATCGCCTGTGAGCACCACAGCATGTAAGGAGGGTGTCCAGGCGGGGGGGTGCTGGCCTGGGTAACGAGCGTTACCCTGGGGTTGCAAAATCCCAAAAACGCTCATCCGAGGGCAGGAGGAGGGTTGGATGCGTCAGCTCTCAGCCCCCGCCCACCAGGTCGACGCCTGCCCCCGACCACGGCGGCGCCGTGGCGGGGACCGAAAGGAGGTGGGAGGCCGTCCGCTGCCGGAGGGGTCGGCCGCTCGACTTTCGAGGCCTCCCAGATGGGGTCCGTGTACGACAAGTTCGGGTCGTGTCGACCCTCGCGCTGGTTCCTGACACCGCGGGGATCGTTCAACCTTGCACGATCGACCGTTTCCGAAACGTCAGATCGTCCAATGTCGACCGGTTCTGGGTCGCCGGCGGCGTTCAACGTGGAACGCCCGCGGTGGGGTCACCGTTGGTCGACACGACGCGAACCTGCCGTAGAAGGGGTCGCAGGATCGCGACGCATCGCCGATGCATGCGTCGGCGATGCATCGGCGACGTCGGCGATGCATCCGCGACGTCGGCGTGGAGAAACTCGGTCAGTGATGCGGCGCGATCCCCCGACCTCACCCAATCGAAAACCATCTGGGGGCCTGCCTGGAGCCAGTCGCTCCGCTCGTGAGGAGGAGGAGGAGGAGGAGGAGGAGGAGGAGACGAGAAGGAGACGAGGAGGAGAAGGAGGTTGACTTGAGTCGAACCTGAGCGGACTTCGGGTGGGAGGGCGTCTCTGGGGAGGGGGCGGAGTAGGAGCGGGCACACAGCACGACGAGACATGCTCGGCGGCACACTCGTGCAGCCACGGAGCTCGCCGAACTGCCATGCGCCCGAATTGAAGCGAAGCATCCAGGGTGGAGACCGTTTTTCTCTGAATCGGCGATAATACAGGTTTACCGGGGGCGAAGGAGGAGGAGGAGGAGGAGGAGGCCGGCCGATAACCTAACCCTCGCGCTGTGTGCAGCCCTGCATATGCCCGCGCCCCCCTCCCGCGGACCTGCACAACCGGCAAAGTTGGGTTATCCTGGGGGGAGCGGGGGAGGGGGGGCAAGCCCGATAACCCGGGTTATCGCCCGACCCTATAAAAAAAAAATCGTGGGATACACAAGCGACTCACGAAGACGCCCGTTACTGGAGACGCCCCGCACCCCTTCCATTCCCCCCTGGCAACGTCGTGGTCTGCGTCGGCGCCGTCGGGGCATGTTAGGAACCAACTTATGGGAAGTCCTCGCCAGAACTGTTCATGGGCGATCAAGCAAAGGCCATTCAGCTGGATCTGGCCAGATGAAAGCCCGGGATTCAGCCAAGTTGAGCGGGATTTAGCATAAGTAAGTCGGGTTAGTCGGGACTAGGCGGGATTCGCCCAGACTGGGCCCGTTTTCGACCAGGGACATGCCAGCGCCGTTCCTGAATTTACCCTCCCAAGAGTTGCATTTGGGGAAACTGCTATAGGGTTAGTTGATTCCCAGACGGCGCCGGCGCGAAGCTCGGATTCTCGGTTCGTGTTTCCCTTCTTGGGCCTCTCTTGGGGCCGTCTTGGGGCCCTCTCGGGCCGTCTTGGGCGCCTCAGGCACCGCCTTGGGGCCCTCGTGGGCCGCCCAGGGCCCTCTTGGAAGCCTCTTCGGCTATCTTGGAGCTGTCTGGGAGGCCTCTTCCTCCTCCTCGTCCCCCTCCTCCTCCTCCCACTCCAGCTCTCTCTCCTCCTGATCTTCCTCCTCCTCCTGCAGCGTGTTCCGGAAGGCTCCCGCCGGAACATGCTGTGCACAAGTGCTGTCACTGCTGCCGCCACCGTGCCCTGGGTGGTGGGTCAGAGGCCTCATGGGTGTTGCTTTGGATCTCGTGGTTGGCCTGTCGGGGACGTCGTGAAGGCAGTTTCGCAGCTTCTCGGTAGCCGTTTTGGGACCGTTGTGGGGCCTCCTCGGGGCTGTTTTGTGGCCTCTGTAGGCCTCGTTTGGGCCTCCTGGGTGCCTGTTGGGGGCATCCTGGGGCCTCTTGGGGGCTCCTTGGGGCCTCCTGGGGCACTCTTCAAGCCGGAGGGTCGAATTTTGGAGTCGTGGTCCCCCTCTTGGGCGCATCTTGGGGCCGTCTTGGGGCTCTGTTGGGCTGTCTTGGGCGACTCTGGGGCCGTCTTGGGGCCCTCTTGGGCCGTCTTGGGGCACTCTTGGGGGCCTATTGAGCCATCTTGGAACGTCGGACAGCCGAAAAGGCTGGAAGGCCAAAATCGGTCGAAAACATTCGTAAACTTGACGATTTCGGCCTCTGGAAGCGCTCTGGAGAGGCGTCTTGAAGCGTCGTGGAGTGCCTTGGGGCGCCTCTCGGGCCGTCTTGGGCCTATCTTGGGCGTCTTGGAGCGGTCTTTCGGCGACTCGGGGCCCGCTTGGGCCGTCTTGGGAGCCTCTGGAGGCCCTCCTGGCCCATGGGGGGTCGGAGGCGGCGGCCTCCGAGGCCCAGGACGCGGAAACCCTGTAAAAACACAGGGAAAATGAGCCCCGGTCTTCCCATGGGGGGTGGGGGCACCTGTTCTGGGGCCCCCGGCCTCGCCCCCAGGTATATATATATACACACACATACATATACATATACATATACATATACATATACATATACATATACATATACATATACATATACATATACATATACATATACATATACATACTAGTGTGGACCCGTGGATTAAATCCACGAAGTTGGGCGGATCGAAGCATGGTGGCACGCGCTGGGTGGTGCGACGCTGCCAGCTACTGCCGTAGATCCCTTGAAGCTTGTTCTAGTGCTGTTCCCCCACCGAAGGCGCCCAATGCATCGAAACGGGGGCCGAAGTGTTCGGGCTTCGCAAGAGGCGAAATTCAGGAGTCCAGGCCTGAGCAACGTTGGAAGATTCGCGCCAAGATCGCGGCGGACGCGGGAGCGGGTTCGGGCAAACACGGCGCCGTCTCGGGCCGCATCGGAGGCGTCGGAACGGCGTCGCGGCAAAGTAGGGAGCTCAGCCTGGCAGCCCCAGGGCCACGGGAGCGTCAAAACATTGTTGTTTTGCGCCTGCGAGGGGCCTCTCGCCTCTCGTCCGTCCCCCTCTGTTGGAAGCAATTTTGAAGCTTCTTGGGAGCCAATTTGGGAGCTCTATGGGGGCTCCTCGGGGGCTTCTCGGAGCCCTCTTGGGCCGGCAGGGCGCCTCGTGGGCCGTCTTGGGGCCGTCTTGGGTCATCTTGGGCGCCTATCAGGCCGTCTTGGGGCCATCGTGGGCTGTCCTGAGCCCCTCTTGGGCCTCTCGTGGGGTCGTTTTGGGTCGTCTTGGCATCTTGGGCCGTCCTGGGGGTCGTCTTGGGCGATCTTGCAAGCTTCTGGGGCCGTTGTGGACGCTTGGAAGACCAATGAGCCGAATCTGCTGAACATGTCAATTTTCCGAAGGGGCTGTGACGATTTGTGCTTGACGGAGCCCTTTCGGGGGACCCCGTGGACCCGCCTGGAGCCGTCTGGGGGCGTCTTTGGGGCTCATGGGGCCGTCTGGAGAACACCTGGGACCGCCTGAAAGCCGTCTTGGGTCGTCTCGGTCGGGGTCTCCACGGGCCGTCTCGGGGCTCTTCTGGGGAGCTCCGGTGCCGTTTCGGGCCCTTCCGGGAGCCCTCCGGAGCCGCTTCGGGGTTCTCTGAGGGCTCTGGGGGCCGGGGGCCCCCGCGAACCCACAAGGCATCTTTCGGATATCTTTGAATGGAAGTATACATACATACATACATGCATGCATGCATACATACATACAATACAATACAGACAGACAGACAGACAGACAGACAAACAGACAGACATACATACGTACATGCATGCATACACATATATACATATATACATATATAGGTCTCCGCACGCACCAAGAACCCTCCCTTTTCTCTTGGTAGATGCCAAGAGAACAAGGGGGGGCGGACGGCGGGCGCAGCAACCGTAAAGGAAGAAGTGTCACATAATGGCTGGTTGTGTGATGTCGAAGAAAACTGTTGAGTATCGGGAACAATGTTGGAGACGAACGGTGTTGAGTACTGGATGGTGTGTGGGAGACGGAGGGAGTTGAGTAGAAGGTGATTTTCAATGTCAGCTTGGGGAGGGAGCCTGTTGAGTATCGGGTGGTGTGTTGGAGACGGAGGGTGTTGAGTACTGGACGGTGTGCCGGAGACGGTGGGAGTTGAGTAAAAGGTGATTTCGAGGTTAGCTTTGGAAGGAAGCCTGTTGAGTATCGGGTGCTGTGGTGGGGACGGAGGGTGTTGAGTACTGGATGGTGTGTTGGAAGCGGAGGGAGTTGAGTAAAAGGTGATGTTCAAGTTCAGCTTGGGGAGGGAGCCTGTTGAGTATCGGGTGCTGTGTTGGAGAAGAAGGGTGTTGAGCAGTGGATGATGTGTTGGAGACGGAGGAAGTTTCAGCTTGGGGAGGGAGCCTGTTGAGTATCGGGTGGTGTGTTGGAGACGGAGGGTGTTGAGTACTGGATGGTGTTGGAGACGGAGGGAGTTGAGTAAAAGGTTTTTTCCAAGTTCAGCTTGGGGAGGGAGCCTGTTGAGTATCGTGTGCTGTGTCGGGGACGGAAGGTGTTGATTACTGGATGGTGTGTTGGAGACGGAGGGAGTTGAGTAGAAGGTGCTTTTCAAGTTCAGCTTGAGTTGAGTTGTGCAGCGCCGCCAGCGACCACCACGACCCAACCCAATTTTGGGGCTGGTGGAAACGGCTGCACTTGCAGGGGGTCAGCATCGCTCCGAACTTGAGCCCCAAAAAACTTCCAAAAATGAGACTCAAAATCAAATCCGAAAATCGTACGCGGCCTCCTCAGAACGTTCCGTAACAACGCTCTGAGAGCGTTCTGGAACGCTCTGGAACGGATTTATCATCGTTCTCGCCCCGCCCAACCCGGGCCACCGGCACCGTGTTTTTCAATGTCGACCCGCAGAGATCTGAACCCCTTCCCCCGGACCAGTTTTAACTCTTGAATCGCTTTGTGACGATCCCGAGGCCTGGTAAGGGCCCCCGGAAGCCGAAAAGAGCGAAAAACCTCCCGTCGTGATGTGTTCACAACGCGAGAGGGTACGGGGAAGCATGGTGAGAGTTCTGAGACGCTGGCAGGGGTTCCGAAATCGAAGGATGGTCGACGAGAGGAGGGCGACCCTGAGATCCGACGTCGCGAAGAAATTACAACATCGTAGAGAATCACGCCCAGAGCCCAGGACCCCATCTGAGATCCGTCGTTGCGAGAAAAGTGCAACCTAGCCAAAAATCGCGACCAGAGCACCATTCTGCGTCGTTTTTCCAGCCGGATCGATCTGCGAGGGTCCCGGGGCCCGACGAAAGGCGAAAACGCCTGGCTCTACAAAATTCAGAAGCCAGGATTTGACGGATGAAAAAACGCTCCTACACTGGGTTACAAGTGCGGGTCAATGAACCTCCTGCGAGCTCCCAAAGGCCAGAGAGCCGCCAGTGAGCTGCCCGACACGCGCGATGCGCAGGGTTTACCCTGTCAGCCCACAGTAGGTTCAGCGCACAGCGCCTCGTAAACCAGGGTAGGGGCTTTGTTTGAGCCCTTGAAGGATCGAAAGGGAGGACGCGGACTGGCGGACGCCGGGCCCCCCAAAACTCCGGGCGCAGCGAGCTGTTCGCAACCGTGCGTCTTCTGTCCCGCCTCGTGTTGTGGCATGGATGCCACGACAGTGGACACCCTAACAGTCCTATCATTGAATTGAAGATGTGTTTAAAATGTCTGGACAAATGTTCTAAACATGTTTCAAACATATCATTTAATGGTTTAAACATGTTTAACACATCTGAAGTTATTTGGCAGCATGTTTCCTCTCCACTGATCGGCCTCCACAAGCCTCGTTCCCTGAGGCCCTCGCATGTCGGCCCGGCCCGGGCGGACAGCTGCCGCAGAGAAATCCGGGCCCTCACAACGTCGGAGGCAGCGAAGCGAAGCGAGGCGGGGCGAAGCGAGGCGAAGCGATGTCGGTCGGGCAGGACCGGCCGAGGGAGGCACGGGTGGGGGGGCAGAGCCCTCGGGAGTCGTCCTGGGCGACTGGTGGTCGACGTGGAGGTGGTGTGGGAGTCGGATGCTCTGGATGTCGGAGTGCTGATATGGTGCACAGTTCACCCGTAGAATCAGGACGCACGATGAGGATGCAAGGGCCCTGGGAGGCCATGCCGACACTTTGCGAGCGGGGCGCGGCCGGCGAAAGCGGCCAAAAGGATGGGCCGAAGGGGAAGGACGCAAGGGTAACCTTGGAACGTTGCTCATCCTTACTATGCGGGCTGACTGTAGCCTGGAGCTCGATGGGTGGATGTGGGAACGAATGCTCGGACGCTGGAGGCGGAAGGTCGGAATGGTGTGTGGAGAAAGTGGGGAGTAGGTCAGGAGGGGGCGAGCAGGGGAGGAGGGGGAAATCCAGCGCCTGCGCAGCTCTCGTGCGGCCTTTGGCGATCCCAGGGGTCCTCGTCGCCATCCTTTCCCGCAGGCGACCTTTCCTGAGCTTCTCGTGGGCAGTCCAAGGGCCTAGCGAAGGCCCCCAGAATCCAAAAACGGCCAAGAACCTCCAGCCTTGTGTCCTCACCACGCGAGGGGGTGTCTGGGAAGTTAGACACCCAGCGAACCTGTCGAGAGGCCTCCTTGAAAGCCTCCGCTCTCCTCTGGGACATCCCCGGGCCGTCTTGGAGGCTTCTTGGGCGGACTTGGAAGTATCTTGGCTCCTCCTCCTCCTCCTCCTCCTCCTCCTCCTCCTCCTCGTCCTCAGCCTACGAAAGTGGCGACGGCCATGCAGTGCGCAGCGCCCCACGGAGCAGCGCAGGAGGAGGACCGTGCCGACAGGAGGAGCGGGGGAGGGGGGGGAGGCGCGCGCCGCCTGGCGTTAGGCCGGGCTTGTCCCCCTACAGGGAGATTTGGGGCGAAAATTGGAAATAGTAACAAAATACCTCAACATGGTCAACAACTATTCAAAAAAAACATATTTCTCCTGTAGAGGGACAGGCCCGACTTAAGCCTGGCGCTGCCGACCAGTACGGAGGCGCAGGGCGGAATGAAGGAACGGCGGCCAGCCTGCCACCCAGCGCCCCGCCGCCACCAAGCCCACCCCGGGGAGAAGGGGAGGAGGGAGAAACGGATGGAGACCACAGTGCTCTACCCAAAACGAGAACTCAAAACAGGAGGGACTGGGACCTGGCTGAGAGCCTTGGAGATGCACGCCTCTTCCACGAGCAACGCCTGCGGCCCAGCCTAGACTGGCCCGCGCAAGCCCAAGTCGAGAGGGCCTCCGCGGGAGGTGCGTGCTTTCCCCACGGCGGATGGGCGGGATGGACTCAGAGCGCATTCATAACACGATGCCAAGACGCGAGGATAAAATCGGGTGAGGATACATCGAGAATCTCTGAGTCCGGTGGCTCTGCAGGATGTCTCGGGCGCCGCATCCTTCTCACAGCGTTCCGGAACGCTCTGAGAGCGCTCGGGAACGCTCTGGAACGGATGTATCCTCGTCCTCGCCCCGTCTGAGGCGTGATAGCATCAAGGCGCATTCCCCCAACGCTTGTTGCCAGAGGGGGGCTGGGGGAAGCGAGAGAAAAAACCGTTGGCACCGCCACGGCAGCGAGGGATCACCAGCTGCTGCTTCCGTATTGCCTCGACCCTGGATCCGCGGTGCCTTGCCTCCCCTGAGGGGCAACGATTGGGGGGACTGGCTGAGAGGGGGAACATCGATCTGGACTCGGCGATACATCTCCGATACATCGTCGACAGGCCCCCGATAGCAATTCCGCATCGTCCTGGGCGGGGCTGGCTATCGAGCCTCTAACGGCGATCAGTGGTCGATTGGGGGTCGATGCCTCCCCCCTGCGCCTATCCCCTCATATCGCTTCTCCAGAGCACCCTGCTCGCGCTCCGTCCGGCGCAGGGCATCACCTCCGCTCCACTGGCGGCGGTGAGGCGGACGCACTGCCCTCTCGGGCGCGGCCCGACCGACCCCTGGCAGACCACCCCCTCCCGCGACGCCATCGTCGCCTTTCGAGCCCCCCTCCAGCCGCATGCATACGCCTTGCGGCGAGGCAGCGGGGGACGTCACCGAAAGGGATGGTTTGCTTGGCGTCGGCCCGGCCGCCCCGGACCCTCCCCTGGCCCCGCCGAGGAGACGCCGACGGGCCCAGTTGGGTGACTTCCGTGGCGGACGGCGAGGACACGGAGCCCAGCCGCGCAAGCCCGGCCGGGGGCGCCGTGGGGCCTGCGGGAGGGCGGCGGAGGGCCCAGGACATGGAGGCCGCCCGCACGGTGCCGCAGGCAGGTGGCGCCCTAGGATCGCACCCAGGACACAGTCAGCCCGTAGAGTAAGGGCGCAGGGGAAGGATGCAAGGGCCCATCGGTCCCCGATCGGCGATCCATGGGCACCTGGGGGTCGATGCCTCCCACCGATCCTATCACCCCCTGACGCTGATTGGGGAGGGGGACTCTCAGATATGGGTATGGCGAACCAAGATCTGATACTGATCTTGTCAATGCATACGGGGCCCCAAGAAACCCCGACTCTTTTCCCAGGACCTACTATTCATCCTGAATCGCTTTTTGACGGTCCCGGGGCTCGGTAAGGGCTCCCAGAAGCCGAATACTGTACCCCAAAACACCTCCCGTCATGAATTTCGGCGGCGAGCGAGGGGGGAAAGTGAGAAGGAGAAGGCCCTCTCAGAAGGCAGCGGGACTTCTCAGAAGCCCTCGCGCCTTCTGAGAGGCTTTCTTTGCTGGCGGGGAAGGCTTAGAACACTTCTCAGAAGGCCAGGGGACTTCCGAGCCTTCTGAGAAGTCCTTTTCCTTCTTGATTCTCCCCCTCGCTCGCCGCCGAAAAAAAACACGCCCTGATTTTTCCTCGACGCGAGCACGTCCGGGAGCAGATCGCGACGGCAGGATCCTCCCAGGGTGAGGACCCCGTGTGGAGGGGATTCCCGAAGCGTGGGCGCGAAGTAATGGGGGCGCGATACATTGGGGGGGGAGAAAGCCAGATCCCCTCGGGTCGTGACAAAAATCACGACACGAGGTTTTTCCACATTCTCGGCCTCCGAGGGCCTTCCTGGGCCTCGGGGCCGTCAAAGAAAACTCTCTGGGACGAGAGACTGGCCCCTGGGACTGGATCCGGACATCTGGGGGTCGACGTTGAACAAAAAAATCCCCCCGTCGGGGGGCTGGGAAGGAGCCCCTCTCGGGCCCTGAAGGCCCCCTGCTGGGCCCTCAAGGGCCCCTCTATAGGGGCACTAGAGAGCCCCCTTTCTGCAGCCCTCGCTGCCCCAAGAATCGCTGGCGGCCCTTGCCCCAGAAGGACTGCAGGTCTGCACGCCGCTCCGGGGCACGGATTTCGAGGGCGAAGACGGAGGGCCTCCCAGGAGGCCCAAGGAAAGGGAAAACGGGCGAAGGGTAGTGGCATCGGTATCTTTTCCTTCTCTGAGAACGAGAGAGAGAGAGAGAGAGAGAGAGAGTGAGTGAGGGAGAGAGTGGGAGGGAGAGAGAGAGAGAGAGAGAGAGACAAGGGGTACCTTTTCCTCATCTGAAGGGGGTGGGGGGGGGCGGGGGGAGCACGCACCTGCTGTGTGCAGGAGGCGCCTGTACACCGACCGCCGTGCCTGCCATGGGGCCTTCCTGGGCCTGACGGGGGACGCGGGGCGGCCAAACCTGGGCGCGCAGACCGCTGCTACCGCTCCCAGACCCCCAACGTCATGATTTTGTCATAACGTCGACCCCCAGAGGTCTCGACGCATTGCCTGGGACCGGTTTTTCATCCTGATCGGTCACAAGGCCTCGCGAGGCCTGCCCGAGGCCGAACATTGCAAAAGACCTTGCATCGTGATTTTCGTCACAACGCGAAGGGGTCTGGGCTGCGCTCAGCGATCAAGGGACCGCATCGGGCCCGCACCAGAGGTCACTCCGGCGAAAGGTCACTCTTGCGTATAGTCGACTGGGGCCTGGCGCGGCGCAGACGGCCCGGCTTCCCGAGGCCAGGGGGGTCTGCACGCCACCCCCGGGGCACGGGGTGGTCCTGCGACAGGCGCCGGGGCCCCCTCCGCGGGCAATATTCATATCCATATCCAATGCGTCTTGGACTCTCTTGGAAAGGGGCACTGCAAGGCCGAGGCGCACTGGATGTGGACAAACACCGAGCCTCTACAGGGGCCAGATTCTTATCCATATCCAGAGCGCAACGGAGTTCTGGGGAAGGGAGCCCGAAACTCCAAGCTGGGAGGACGGGAAGTGCTTCTTCGCTGTGTTCGGCCTCCGGGGCCCTTCTCGGGCCTCGGGAGCGTCAAGCAACGACTCGGGATGGAAAGCTGGGGTCCCCAGGAATGGGTCCAGACCTGCGGGGCCACGGGGTGACAAGTTCACAACGCTGGGGATCAAGCTAGGTGCGCTCGCGCCTCATCTGATATCCTATCCCTCCCTCCCAGCCCTTCCCGTGGCGCTAATGTTTCTCTACCCTCAGGCGCGTGCCATAGCCGACCTGGAACTCCAGTGAAAAGACCCCAACGTGTTATGTGCAATCGGAAAAAAAAGCTGCGTACAGTGGAGGCGGACGAGGGTGAGATTCCAGAGCTGAGGCTCAAGATTGTTTGCCTGCGCGGGAGGAGCCGTAGAGGGGGTGGAGAAGCGAGGGGGGAATGTCGAGAACCTGCTTTGCGATTCGACTCTGTTCCCCTCGCTAAAGCTCGCAGCGCGGGGGGAAAAAGAGACTACCCCGCACGACGTCATGCAAAAACAGCAGCAGGATGTCTCACACAGGTTCGACTCCCAGCTGGCGGAGGAGGACAGCGGCGACTAGGCTGAGATTGATGGGACAGGATGCGGAGCTGAGACCCGAGGTTGGCTTGCCTGCGCGAAGGCACCGTCGAGGATGCAGAGAGAGGGGAGGATCGAGGACCGAATCGAGGACCCAGGATCAAAAGATCAAAGATCGATGCTTCGGTTTGCTCGGGCGTGTCCCCCTACAGAAGGGATTCTGGGCGAAAAATTGAACACATTTGAAACATACTCCCAAAATGCTCAAAAATAGTCAAAAAACACCCTCCCCTGACTATTTTTTGACTTGACTATTTTTGAATATTCCTGCTGTAGAGGGACAGGCCCGACTTACTGCTTCGAAGGAGACGTTGGCACTTCGTCGCTGGGGCCTCAGACTCCGGAGGCCTGCATCCCTGGAGGAGCTCCTCCGGTATACCCGAATACCCGCCTGGCTCTGGGCAGCCTCGGACGAGCTCTGGATTCCTCCGAGGGGGCGGCAGGGGAGGGGGCGGGGGAGAGGGCCGGCGTCGAGCGACGGGGGGAAGTGAGAAGGAGAAGGCCGTGGGGCTTCGCAGACGCCCTCGCGCCCTCTGAGAGGTTTTCTGTGCCTTCGGGGAAGGTTTCAGAAACTATTCGGAAGGCCGAGGACTTCGGAGCCTTCTGAGAAGGGCCGCCCCTTCTCACTTCCCCCCCGGGCTCGCCGCCGAGAGGTGGCGGGAGGGGACGAGGACGAAGAGACGGTGG
>CAUYUJ010002430.1:37500-89832 GCA_963575745.1 Prorocentrum cordatum
GAGAGAGCAAAGCAACAAACCAACAACAAACATCCCACCAGCCCTGTGGGCGCAGGCGGTCTAACGAGTTGTTTCGTTCTTCTTCCAAAACCCTCTTCCCTCCAGGGAGGGGCACCCTCCTCCTCCCCTCCCAGAAGTTTTTGCTGGAGGGAGTCCGACGGGTCAGAGCGTCCAATATGGCCAAAGATAGCTTCAAGAGGGCCTCCGATGCTATAAGAAGGCCTCCAAGATGTCTCCAGATTACCGAAGATGGTGTATGATGGCTTTCGGCATACCTCCAGGAGGTCCGCGATGTCCACAAAACGGATCCAAGTGCTCTCAGAGGAGGAGGAGGAGGAGGAGGAGGAGGAGGAGGAGGAGGAGGAGGAGGAGGAGGAGGAGGAGGAGGAGGAGGAGAAGGAGGGGGGGAGGGGGGAGGAGGGGGAGGAGGAGGAGGAAAAGAGGAGGAATCCGAGTCCAGCGCGCGAGCCGCGCGGGCATTCAGAAACGACGCCAATCGCTTGTCCCTGCGCCGCCCCCCTGCATCCGGCGGCAGAGCAAGCCCCCCCCGACCTCCCCAAGAGGCCCCACGATCGCCCAAGAGAGCCCCCAGAAGGGACCCAAGAGGCCCCTTTATCTGATCAGCGTCCTACGAGAAGGCCCCAACAGAGCCGTAAGAGGGTCTAGGAGGGCCAGACGACGGCTCCAAGAACGCCCAAGAGAACCCTAAAAGGGTCCCATGCTCCCGCAAAGCCAGTTTCAGCAGCAGCAGCAGCAGCAGCAGCAGCAGCAGGGCCCCAAGAGGCGGTTTGCTTCCTCCTCCTCCTCCTCCTCGTCCACCCCCCTCCTCCTCCTCCTCCTCCTCCTCTTCCTCCTCCTCCTCCTCGTCCTCCTCCTCCTCCTCGTCCTCCTCGTCCTCCTCGTCTTCCTCGTCCTCCTCGTCCTCCTCGTCCTCCTCGTCCTCGTCCTCGTCCTCCTCCTCCTCCTCCTCCTCCTCCTCCTCCCTTCGCCCCCTCGCGAGCCCTAGGGATGGCCCGAAGAAGTCCTCGTAGGCCACCCCCGTGCTCCTGGAGATATCTCTGTTCATCCTGGTTGCCCGCTCTGTTTCACTACATGTGTCTCTTCTGAACGGGCAGGTGAGGATATTTTTGGTCAACCGGCTCGCGAGGCGGGTCGAAAACCGTCCGAACAGTAGTCGAACCGCGACAAGGCAGCAGAAAGAGAAAGGCAAGGGAAGCGAGCGAGCGGGCAACCACTCAGAAAGCCAGAACCGATACTCCCAAACCCGGTGGCGTTGGAAATCCCGGTAGCGACCAGCGAGTAAGCGCAGCCAAAAAGGCGCGGCGGGGCGACCATAAACACGCAGAGGTCGATCGCTCGGTGTGAGTCAGGCAAACAGCACCGTCAGAGACGAACTAGACCGACAAGCACACCCAGACGACATCCGTGAAATAGACGACACAAATGCCAAAACATCGTGTCGGCGCAAGAGTGAAGAGGGGCAACCTCAACACCGCCAAGACTGCAAAGGGCAGTAAAACCTGTATCACTTGTCGAAAGCGAGCTGGTGAGGATACTTTTTGGTCTGCGGGCTCGCGAAGCAAGTCGAAAGCCGTCCGATCACTAGCCGGGCCGCGACGCTGGTGAGGGCACGCGAAACCAGAATAATTAGAGAGAGAGAGAGAGAAGGAAAAAGGGAGAGAGAGAGAGAGAGAGAGAGCTAGAGGGCCGAACCCACAACATCGAAACTCGCCCACCCCCTCCTGCTGGCTGGAACCGGTGGTGGCTCCGAGGTAGGGGCACAAAAAAATGACATCCCTTGGGGGCACCATTTCGGGTCCGGCACAAAATGCGCGCGCGGCGGCGGCCATAAATCGGCACCCGATCCTCTCGCCCTCGACCCGGCTGAAAAGCCGCCGGGCACGGGGGCCCCCAAGATGGCCCCGCTCGCGGCCGCTGGCCGGCCGGCCGGAGGCGCCGTCGACGTGGCGCCAGGGCGGCTGTGGCTCCGCACGGGCGGCGAGGGGCCCGGGTTCAAGTGGTCCAGGATGGACAGCGGGCTGCCTGCGCGGGGGGGGGGCGATGTCTGATGCTGCTCCCCCTCCCCAGACCCCCTCGAGGCATGAACAAATCCCGGCGGGAAGGTTTTCGCTATTTTCGGCCTCTGGGGGCCCTTGCTGGGCCTTGGGGCCGTGAAAAACGGCTCGGGATGAAAAGCTGGTCCCGGGGAAGGGGTCGAAACCTCTGGAGTCAACGCTCTAAAAGAAAACATGACGTCGGGTGTCTGCGTCTGATGTTGCTTCCCCCTGAGCTTCCCTTGATGTGGCATTGCCCCACCCAAGATGGGCATCGGGCTGCCTGCACCGGGGGGCGATGTTTGCTGCTGCGATAAAACGAAACCAGGACGATGATACATTCGGGCAGGATCCGTCAGCATCGGATCGGTAAATCGGTTCGCCTCGAAATGGGTATCACATCGGGCTGCATCGGCACGGAATCGAAATCGATTTACATCGGCTGCGCGAGGATGCACAACAGCGCCGGGAAAGCATCGGGCCGCATCGGATCGTCGAAATATCATAGTCGAAATCGGATCGGGTCGGCAAAAATGATATCGAATCGGATCGAACTGGCCCCTGCTGGGTGAAGATAAATTGGGGATCTCTGAGATCTGGTGGCTCTGGAGGAGGTTTAATGCGACGCGGCCTTCTCAGAGCGTTCCGGAACGCTCTGAGAAAGCTCCAGAACGCTCTGGAACGGATTTATCCTCGTCCTAGCGCCGTCCGAAGTTCCCACTCCCCAGACAGACTCGAGTCATGAGAAAATTGCGGCGGGAAAATTGTCGCTATTTTCTGCCTCTGGGGTCCTTACTGGGCCTCGGGACCGTGACAAAAACGGCTCGGGATGTTGTTTCCCTCCAGGCTGCCCTTGATATCTATATTTGTGCATACGTATACAGATAATATACGTAGACATAAACATGTACAATTACGTTTATACGTACATATACATCCATGGGGTCTAGAGCTGCAGTCGTAATGTTTTACGATGTGTCGATGTTTTCAAGACGTCGGATCCAAGGGTCTTGTCAAGAGTACACCATCAGAATATGTTCACACATGGCGCGTTGCCAATTTGGTCCACCGCACTTGTTTGTTGATGTTTCCTCTCACCCCGTGCCGTGGCTAGGGAGCATATACAACGCTCCTGGGCGCAGCATGGGCCTGGCCAGAGGCACTGGATATGAATAGATCTCGTAGCCCAATGAGTCATGCTCGCTGCTTCCGCGTAGACAACTGCTTGCCACATCGGCATGATGTCGGACAAACCGCTCATGTGTGCCATGCTGGAAAGTATCCTAGGAACTCAAGGCCATCCACTCAAAGACCTCTACAGATTTATAACAAGCCAGGCCCGCTTCAAGGCCACCCAAAGTTTATGCCGAAGAAAAGCTTCGATGGCACGGTTGCCGGTCCGATCAGGTCCTTTGAACATGACGTTGGCCAGTACGCTTCAAAACTTCATTGGCGTTCCAACCCAGCGGTTACTGGCTCTGAGTCTGCTAGCTTAGCTTTGGCTTTTCGAAATAGGACCACTAATCCGCTCATTAAATCGGTCGCTTGGCCTACAAGTGCTGCCCCTGTGTCCAACTCGATTCAGTGTGGCCAGTTTATCATCGCTAGCTCGTCTGGAACACATAGCCTGCAGCACGATCGAGCCAACAATGCAAGTAGTCGTGAGCAGCGTTGCGCATCACAGCACTACCACATTATTGAAAATAATGCGGTGGTCGCATCTGAAGTGATAGCCACGATGGAAACATCAATAGCAGTGTAATGCGCAGCGCACTCGCGTCGTGTAAGCCAGCACTTGCCAACACACGTCGACACATCTCATGCTGGACTAGCGCTGGCTGCATCGCCAGAGACAATGTTCAATGAGAGGTTGCTGCTCCGCGGCACAAGTGGCCCTGAATGCTCAGAGCGAAGACTGTCAGAGCTCGGCGCTGATTTCTGGACCTGCTCCAGATCCAAGCAGTCCTCGCGGAGCTCCGAGAGTGTATGTTGATGCATGCTTTCCTTCTGGGCAAAATGATTAGCAATCAATGGCCCCCTAACCCTGTGGGAGCGGACCTAAGTCAAGATGCCCAACACATCAGGGAAGGTTGTTTTGCAGCGGATGTATCAAACCAGGCCGCTCATACCGAATCTCCCTGATGCCCGAAACCCAAAGTAGGCAACGTCTTCATCGTGTGAGTAGGGTTAGTCTTTATTCTCTATGAAAAAGATGCCACAGCTGGGAAACTGAAAGGTACCGATGTCGCCACTCCCTGGGCCTCTCCCAGGGTGCGTTCTGACCAGAATTTCGAGGAGAATCCAGCGGAGCTGACGAGGGCTTTCTTCTTCGTCAAGCTCTTGGGCACCAGGGACCCGAAACGTCCGCGGTATGGGTATCTCCCTGAGACCCGACGTTGCGGAAAAATTGCAACTGGAGCTCCAGACGCCATCTTTCTGCGTCCTATGCCGAGCCAAATCGATCTGCGAGGACCCCCGGGCCCGAAACGGGGCGACAACGTCCGGCGTGAAAAAATTGCGACGCCAAGATCTCAGGGGTGTTTGCTCCTCCTCCGAGCGTTGAGCAGGGACCGACCGTCCTGGCATTCCTACAGGCCTATCACAGAATTTTCTTCGAACCCAAAAATGTTCTAAGAACAAAAACAATGTTCTTACAACAGAAACCCAATGCGTCGAAACAAGGCAGTCCCAGCCAGAAATGTTCTAAGAACATTTCGGGGAAACCACAAAATAGGTCCTGAGAACATTGTTTGGTAGGCCTATAGGCACGCCAGGACGCTTCGCCACTGCTTGACTCAGGGGTGTTTGCTCCTCCTCCGAGCGGCGGGCCTGGACGCCGCTCGCGCTGCGCGACGTGTTCCCAGACATGCGACGTCCTGATTTTTTTAATACGGGGTCCCCGGAAGTCCCGACCAGTTCCCCGGGACAGGTTTTTCGTCCTCGGTCGTTTTTTGACGGTCCCGAGGCCCAGCGAGGGCCCCTACATTTGCGAAAAACATCCGTCTCGATGTTTCCAATACGGTGGATCTCTGGGCTTGCTCCTCCTCCGAGCGGCGGGCCTGGACGGCACGCGCTGCGCGGCGGCGGCGAGGGCCCCGGCTGCACGCCGTCGGCCGCCGGCAGCGGGCTGCCCGGGCGGCACGTGCCGGAGGCCGACGGCGCCGGGCCATAAACAAAAAAAAAAAAAAGAAGCAAAAATAAAAAAAAAAAAAACTAAATAAAGAAAGAAAAGACAAGAAAAAAAAAAAAAAAAAAAAAAAAAAAAAAGAAAATAAAAAAGAAAAAAAAAAGAAGAAAGAAGAAATAAAAAAGAAAAGCAAAAGAAAAAAAAAGTGGGGAAAAAAAAAGAGAAAAACACAAAAAAAACAAAAAAAGAAAAAGAAAAAAAAAAAAAAACAGAAAAAGGAAAACGAAAAAAAGAAAAAATAAAAAAAAGAAAAATAAAAATAAAAAAAAAACAGAAGAAAAAAGAAAAAAATAAAAAAAAAAAAAAAAGAAAAAAGAAAACAAGAAGAAAAAAAAAAAAAAAAAAGCGAACGGGCTGCCTCCGCCGGCGGCCGACGCGCCCCGCCGCCGCCGGCAGGGGCGGAGGGGCGCCGACGACGACGACGACGACGCAGTCGACGACGACGACGCAGTCGACGCCGACGACGACGCCGGCGACGACGACAACGAAGACGACGACGACGACGACGACCCCAAACAGGCCCCCAGGAGGCCCCCGAGGGAGCCCCCGAGGGAGCCCCGAGGAGCGCGCAGAGACCAGAACTTTCGGCTTGGGTACGGCAGGCTCGTGTCGTGCCGACTTCGGCGTTGGTTCCTGACACCGCGGGGATCATTCAACCTGGAAGGATCGGCCGTGTCCGAAACGTCCGATCGTTCAACATCGACCGATTGTGGGCCGCCGCCAGCGCTCAACGTTGAACGCTGGTGGGATGATCTGGCGCGGGAGGTCACGAGCGGCAAATGTGTACATCATCCCAGCCCATGCGGTCTAGATTCTGGGCGCGATCCAGATGGAACGCGGGATACGCTTCACGCGGGGCATCCACGAAAAAACGCCCCGTAACCATGCGTGCGCGCGAAACTATTCGGCGATGAGGTCCAAGTCGAAATGCAGGGATACTGGGAACCAAGGAGGTATCCAGCATTTCTGGAAGTCCTGCGTGGGCGGGCATGATGAGCGCCCCCGCCCCCAGAGCTCCAAGAAGCGGCGTCAACTCAAGGCGTCTGGATGGTCTGTCATCTAGCCGTTTGCGCGTACAAAATCGTCTGCGCTTATGTTTGCTCTTCTGTGCGCTCATGCGCGCTGTTCTGCCTGCGCTTATGCTTGCTCCTCCGCCTGCGATTTCACACCCGCTGCCACGCAAGAGTGGCCGCCTGCCGATGCACCACATTCTGCGCTCAAAACTCACATTTCTCGGAACGCAAAAGTAAGTTGTGAATTTCCGTGTAAACGTCCCTTCAGGTTTGCTCTCCTCAGCTCTGCCAATACGGGGATCGTTCTGCGCATCGAGGCCACAGGTATCGAATCGAGCAAACACCGAAGAAATCCACGGGCTCGGAAGAAACGATGCGGGCACATACAATTGATCCTGTGGCAACGTCCGCGGCAACACCGACACCGTCCGCGGCAACACCAATGACGAACCCTGTTCAATGGGCAGAAACTGCTGCCCGTCTCCCTTCCCCCTTGCTCTCCGTTCCCGCACTGATCCCCCCGACCCCAGGACACTTGATGGCACAGGACCCAGCGCTGCGACCCCTCGACTCTGCCCGACCCGTGGAGGAGCAACAGCAGCTCCAATGTCACGCCGCATGGAACCCTCATCAGCGTGTCACTGTCGCAAAAGCACCCTGCCTTCGAGCAGGGCCGCAAGCCCACGTGCTACCTAAGGGCGGCGTGCCGTCGCTGCGCGCTGTCCCTCCCGACGACGGCCCCCTGACCCGAGCCGCCGTCCACAACGGCCGATGTAGTCGGCCCGTACCATCAGGATGCGCGAGAAGGATGCAGGGGCCTTGGACGCCCATGTCGAAGCTTCTCGAGCGGGGCGCGGCCGACGAAGGTAGCCAAGGATGGGCCGAGGAGGCAAGGATGCAAGGGGATCCCTGGGAAAATTGCCCGTCCTTACTATGCGGGTTGAGTGTAGGCCGACCGGCCGACAGAAACCACGACGGCGGCGAGGACCACGGTGCCAAGCAGGAGCCGCCCGTCAGGGTCCGCCCGACAAGGCGCCGCCCAGACCGCGGAGCACGCGCGCCGAACGCACAGTGCGCGCTGCGAGAGCTCGAGGCACACACGTAACCTGAGCACTGGGGGGGAAGCCATGAAAAAGCACGTACGCGTGGTGAGGACAGTGCAGCCCCGCCCCCGCCCCCAGCCAGGGCCGCCACGCCCGACCTGGTGATCCAGTTCGTCCTGGCTAGGGGCGGGGGTGGTTATCTTGGCCGCCAAAAGCGCGCTGGCCCTGGCAACATACGTTGCCTTCCCTGTGGCAGCCCCAACGGTCGGCCGCATGCATCACAGGGACTGTCGTCGCCGGGCCCGGCCCTGCAACCACAGCAGT
Organism: Prorocentrum cordatum; assembly: GCA_963575745.1. NCBI lineage: Eukaryota > Dinophyceae > Prorocentrales > Prorocentraceae > Prorocentrum > Prorocentrum cordatum. Next base: position 45,122 of record CAUYUJ010002430.1, read on the forward strand.
GCCACCCCTGGCAACGGGGACGACGGGCGGCGTGGCGACGGAAGTAAACAGGCAAGGAACCCGTCTTGCAGGGTACGGCCGCCGGTGCGCTGCTGGGGCGGGGTCGACCTACTGATCAGACTCGACTGCGCTCCGTACGGACTCGGCATCCTGCCAGGAGACGCTAGTCCAGACGGGGTAACCCCAAACGTGAGTAAACCAAAAGGTACCTATACCGCTACGCCACGGGCCTCTCCCGAGGCGCGTTCAGACCAGAATTTCGAGGCGAACCCAACGGTAGCGACGAGGGCATCCCAGGACGTCCAAGAAGGGGAAAACGGGCGGAGGGTAGCGGTATGCTCAGGTCGGGCCCGTCCCCCTACAGAAAGATTTTGGGCGGAATATTTTAAACATGTCAAAACATAAGCAACACTTGTCAAACAAATACATTAAACATCCCCCGACTATTTGTTACTATTTGGGAATAGTTCCCCTGTAGAAGGACAGGCCCGACTTACCCGTATGGGTACCTTTTCCTCTTCTGAATACGGTGGCCGAACGCTCCGCACGGACACTCCACACGGACTTCGCACCCTCCGATCCTGGCGCGGCGAGCCAAGGGGGAAGCGAGGTGGGGCAAGCCTCCTCGGAAGAAGCGAAGGGGAGGAGGGGGAGGGGGAGGAGGAGGAGGCGGAGGCGGAGGCAGAGGCGGAGGCGGAGGCGGAGGAGGAGGAGGAGGAGGAGGAGGAGGAGGAGGAGGAGGAGGAGGAGGAGGAGGAGGAGGAGGGGGGGAGGAGGAGGAGCCCTCGCCGAAATCTCAGGCAACTCCTCCGAATGCGCTAGGGCTTACAAGAAGCCCCCGCAGCCTCTACGCCACGGGGCCTGCGCGGAGGCACGCACCTGCAGGGCTGCCAGCACGAACAGTGACAAAACTTGCGGCCCCTTTGGCCAGCTGCCCGATGTCATCGTTGCCTTGCTCCCGCCCCCTCGCGCCCTCTGAGAAGCGCTCTGAGCCCTCTCCGCAGAGGCAGGCAACTTCTCAGAAGGCGCGAGGGCTCATGAGAATCTCACGCCGCCTTCAGAGAAGTCTCCCGCCGCCTTCAGAGAAGTCTCCGGGGCCCTCCCTGAAGACGCAAGCAACACCTCAGAAGGCGCGAGGGCTTATGACAAGCCCAAGCCGCCTTCTGAGAAGGCCCGCCCCCTCTCACTTCCCCACCGGGCTCGCCGCCGAACCAGGCATCCTAGGACACCTACCCTCACGCCCTCGCGCCCAGCGATGCGCGGCTGCCGTAGCGCCATTGGCACCGCCGCCCTGGACAAGTGCGCCCCTCCAGCCCCCCCATCCACCATCCACCTCCTCCTCCTCCTCCTCCTCCTCGTCCTCCTCCTCCTGCTCCTCCTCTCCCCAAGCGCGATCCTTTTCGCGCTCCTTGGGGTGAAGTAGGACGTGCGGCGCATTGCCTCTGTGTCGGCACAATCTCCCCGAGGTCCCGCCCCTCTCTAAGGCGAAACACTAGGCTAATGATAGGATTGGCTCAGGATACGCTCCAGGATTTCCAAGAGCATCCAGCAGCCCTCGTGTTCTGCCGCCCGTGTGGATGGTAAAGGAATGCGTTGAACCCTGTAAACCTTGGAAATTCTGGAACGTATCAGTATCATGACATCTTGCTCCTCTGGCTCTCCAAGACTGGCTTCTCATGCGGAGTTGTTCTGCTGACGGATCACGGGGCCCTCCAAAGAGAGCCTATGCCAGCCGAGAGTCGTATCAAGAACACCTCCAGAAGCTGATGGTAGTTTAAACGCCTCGGAGGCCTGCCCGCAAACGAAGGAGAAGAGGAGGTACACTGAGGAGAGGGAGAGGGAGGGAAAGAGAGAGAGAGAGAGGAGGGAGGGAGAGAGGGAGCCGAAAGAGACATACATACAGATGCGTATGTAGAAACATGCCTGAGTGGGACAAAGGGAGAGGAGAGAGAGAGAGAAAAAAAAAAAAACAAAAAAAACAAAAAAAAACATAACACAAACAACATAACAAAGAACACTCTCCAAAAACATGTTTTAGAGATCCCCGGCCTTTGGCAAATGTTTAAACATTGTTTTAAGACTGTTTTAGAATCCGGATTGTTTTGGCAACTATGCATTTCCTCTCCATTGATCTTGCTCCACCAGTGTAGGCTCGCCCCCCTCCCGTTCTCGTCGTCTCAGTCGGTCGTCCGGTCGTCCGTCGGCCGCGCGCGTCGTCGTCGGGTCGTCGGTCTTCGTCTTCGGGCGTCCGTCGGGCTCGTTCGCGTTAAGCTCAAACCAAGCAGTCAGTGTGGTTTTGGAATCAGCTCGGAGCGTCTCGTCGGTCGCCGTCTCGTCCTAGCGCTCGTCTCGTCGTCGTCGTCGTCGGCGTTCGGCTAGGCTCGTCTCGCGTCGCGGTCGTCCTCGCCGTCTCTCTCTCGCGGACGACGTCGTCTCGCGTCGCGGTCGTCCCGCGTTCGCCGTCGCGCCCCCCTCCCGATCCATGGCGCCCGAGAGAGAAAGGAAGGGAGGGAGGGAGGGAGGGAGGGAGAGAGAGAGAGAGAAGCAGCAACCACACTGACTGTCACCCATTCAGCAGGTTCCCGCGTGCACGTGGCGCTTCTCCCCTCTGCGAGCCCCTCCGACCCTGGAGGCCCAGGACGGGGTTTCGCAAGCAGAGGCCCCCGCGGGCAGCGCGCCTGTGGGCGCTGCCCCCGGGGGTGCGCGAATGCCTGCGGTCGGGGTTGGCCTGGAGGCGTTCCCGTAGACAGTCGGGCCGGGCGAAAGGGGGGGATAGCAAAGGGGGGGTCTGAGAATCAGTCGCGTAGCTGATTTTCCCGGCGCCTCACCCGGCCGGAGGCGGCTATGTAATCGAGGACGGCCCCTCGTGGGGCCGAAACCAGCTGCATGCAGCAGATTTTCGTAACCCCTCCCTTCCCCAATCCCCACCTTTCCGCGTCCGCCCGAGACGTCCGGCCCGAGACAGGAAGGGAGGCAATGCCCATGTAGGCAGGGAGGGCCTGTAGGCGAGGCAAAGAGACCCAAACACCCGACAATGTGTGTTTGTTCAATCCGCTGCCCCAAGTCGCCACCCCCTCCCTCAAGGACTGGGCTTGCGTCCTGGATCCGCGTCTGATCGCCCCCTGGCCCGAGGACAGCCCCCGAGGCCAGAATACACCGAAAACGCACCAGGATTGGACAAATCCACCCGCCCGAGATGCAGAAAGAAAGGTCGGGGACGGGACGGCGAAGGCGGCGAGTGGGGCCAGCGCCGCCTCGGAGGCGGCGAGGGTCCGAAGGACGTCGTTTCGGGCGCCGACATCTGGCTGCCCAGGCGGGCCGGGCTGCGCAACGGCGGGGCTGGTCCAGACTGCACTGCGTCGGACGCAGGCAGCGCGGGAGCAGACCTTTGGGAGGCGACCGTACCGTCCCCACAACGTGAGAGAAACAATCGCACAGGACAGTGATTGGCATCTCCTCCCGAAACTCACTCCACAGAAGCATCCCCATCCCCTCCACTCCCACGACCCAACGACACATGATAGTGGTTGACATCTCCCGACAGCCATCCTACGACAAGCGTAGAACCATCCCCATCCCCAACCCATTTCAGCCCCTCGACCCAACGACACAAGACAGAGGTTGACATCTCCTTCCCAACATTATCCTACGACGAGCGCAGAAACATCCCGAACCCCTCCAGCCCCTCGACCCAACGACACAGGACAAAGGTTGACATCTCCTCCCGACAACCATCCTACGACGAGCGTAGAATCATCCCCATCCCCATCCCCATCCCCTTCAGCCCCTCGACCCAACGACAGAGGTTCATATCTCCTCCCCTCCTCCCGACAATCATCCTACGACGAGCGTAAAACATCCCCATCCCCATCCAGCCCCTCGACCCAACGACAGAGTGCGCAACTATCCCTTGCCGCAGGCAGGGGCTCGAGCGCCGTGTGGGGGGGGGCTACTTCCTTTGCCCTCGGGCGTTGCTTACTGGGAGTGCCTTGAATAAGGGGGTAAAGAAAGGTGCACCCTTTGTGCCCTTAAGGCACCTCTGTCTTCTCCTCATGTAGCCGAGGGGGAGGGAGGGAAGAGGAGGGGGGAAGGAGGAGGAAGCAGAGGAGGAGGAAAGAGAGCGCGCCGTTCCTTCGAGCGGATACATGTGCCCCCCTCCTCGTGCCTCCCCCTCCCCCGTCCCCTCAGATTCCCAGAAAATAGATGGTCCATTGGTTTTTCAAAACACGGGAAATTGGATCCGCGCAAGACAGAAATACGATCCACGACGCTGTCGCACACCCGAAAAAGGGATCCAATTGGATCCATCGGTGTTCTCAGATTTTGAGTCCAAGGGGAAAAACTTTCGGACTGGGGATGTATCACGACGGGCGCTTTCGCCCAACACCTGACTCCAGGACGCCCACAGATCGATCTGGTTCGAAAGATGCCGCAAAAAGCTGGGTCGAGGGCTCCGGTCGTGATGTGTCATGACATGTTTTGCGCAACGTCGCATCAGAAGGGCACCGTGGGCTCTGTTAACGCCCGCGCCTGCCGACGCGGCCGCGGCGCAGGAGGCGCAGGCAGGCAGGCTTCCATGAGAGCGGTTTCCAAACTCTCGACGTCGTGGGTTCTTCCATGCATGGCCCCCGGACCTCTGCCACCGTGCTACTATGATGAGCGCCACATGAGGCACGGAAGAGCTTTCCTGGCCACGGCGAGCCCCGACCACGAACTAGCTCCCCGACCACGACCCGAGAAACGGTCCGCTAACCCGAGGCCCAACCGAGCGACAATCAAAACCGGGTCTTACGCCAGATGATACAGCGACCTTACGTAACGCGGGCCGCCAACGCGGCAGGCCACCTTGGAGGCGAGGGTGCTTACGCGCGACCTTCCGAGGGCAGCTTGTGCGCCGCTGTCGGCGCAGTCGACCCTTTTTGTTTGCGCCGCTCCACTGAGACAAGATTAGCCCTCAGTTACTTCAGCGTCTCGGCTGCAGGGTATGTATGACCTATCAAAGGCCATAGGCTCTTGCAAACAGGCTCGGGCGGCCCAGGGCAGGGTGCAGCGACCCTCCCAGAGGTGCCCTTCGCGCCCCCCCCCCTCCCCACCAGAAGCTCACGTGCGCGAGCCCCGCCCGCGCCAACCCCTCGGCGCCAACTCATGGGAGCCTCCCGCACCACCTTCTCGGCTCTCTTTGCGAATCGATGTTGATCGACGCTAAATCGACGTTAACTGACGCGAAATCGACGCCAGCCGACTCCACTTCGGCGCTATCCCATCGACTCCCAGACGCTGACCGACGCAGATCGACCCTAAGCACGGAATCACGAGGGCATACCAGGCTTCAATGATGTGCTACCAAACAACCCCTTGCTCCTGGAGACCCGACCTTGCCGCGCCGAGCGTAGGGGACGGCGGCCCCAGGCGCGATGTGGAGCGCGGCGGCGGCAGAGCGCCCGCGCAAGCCGCGCTCGAGACCAGCGCCGTGGGGCCCGGGCGCGAGTGCGACCGCAGCAGTGGCGGAGCTCCAACTTGCATGTGGTCAGGCGCCGACGGGGACGGCCCAGGCCGCGCGTGGCTGCGCGGCGGCGGCGCGGAGCCGCAGTTGACCATCTCCGGCGTCGGCAGGGTCGGAGCGGAGCGTGCCATGCCACACAACGAGGAGCCGCTGCCGAGCCGAGTAGGGCTCCTCGGGGGCGAGGACAGGCCGGGCTGCAAGAGGTCGGTGGCTGGCGTCGGGGCTCCGAGGCGAGCGTGCGAGCGCGGCGGCGGGGCGGGGCCCAAGTTCGCGTGGTCGGACGCCGGCGCTGGCGCGCCCGGCCGCGAGGAGGACCTGGGCGGCGGCATCGGGCCCAGGTTTGCCGCGTCCGGGGCCAGCGGCTGCGGGCCGGTGCGGGCGGGCGAGCGTGGCGGCAGTGGCGCTCCGCACTGCGCTGGGTCCGGCGCGGGCGAGGACGAGCCCGGCCGCACGGGGCTGCGCGGCGGCGGCGGCGGCCCGAAGCATGCAGCATCGAAGGCGGGCGGCGTCGGGCCTGGGCGCGACACTCCGAAGGGCGGCGGCCGCGGCCCCGGGCGCAGCGGGCCCCTGGTCGGCGGAGCTGGGCCCGCGTTGCATGAGCCGGGCGCTGGGGCCGGCGGGCCAGGGCGAGAGAGGCCACGCGGCGGTGGCGGTGCGCCAAGCTGCATCACGTCGGCCGAGGGCGCCGGCGGGCCCGGGCGGCTCAGACCCGAGGACGGGGGCGACGGTCCCGCGCGATTGAGTCCTCGGGCGGAGGGGGGGCAGGAGGGATGCACGAGAGCCCTCACTGTGCTCAGATCTCCCACGGCGCACTCTGTTCTGGTCGGGGCGTCTTTTCCTCGCGCTCGGGACGTGGCGACACCAAAAGGGGATCTGGCACGCAAGACTGCAGCCGGGGAAAGAATCGGGAGCTCCGGGTCAGAGAATTGAGAAAATCACATCAGAGCCCAGCCCCCCGACGTTGTTTTTTCCACAACGTCGAACCCAGAGGTCTGGACCGCCTTCCCCGGACCGGTTTTCGTCCTGAGTCGTCTTTGGACGGTCCTGCGGCCAGGTTAGGGCTCCCAGAAGTCGCAAATGGTGAAAGATCCCCCGTCCTGATTGTTCACAGCGCGAGGGGTCTGGGAGAATCTCGGGGCATGCACGTGCCCCGATCTGGACGGGAGCTCGCTGTCCTTCTCTACGGAAGAACACCCTGTTCATGATGGCGCCCGTCCCCGGGGATCCCCGCCCCTCCTCCTTCTGCCCCCTGGAACAGGGGCACGCTTCATGGCAGCGCCCCACGTCGCACAACGCCCCCCCGGTGCCGCCACTCACAAGGGATATGTCGACCCCTATCCCAGGCTCCGTAGGGCTCTCGAACGGACCAGACATGTAGGGCCCAACCCTGGGATATACGAATGGGGGTAGATCCCAGGGTTTCCCCATTTCTCTAAGCGGCTTCACTTTTCGTCGAGAAGTCGGGGGTTGGGCGGAACAAAACTCGCCTGCGAGACACGATCCGCGCAGTCGCTGCCTGGGAAATGCCGGGGGCAGCTACCCGTACAGGCAGACTCGGTCGCACAGGATGCGCGACAGGACACAAGACTCGACAGGGGCCAGAACACAAGACTCTTCAGACTCGGCGCGATGCACAGGGCACACGGAGCAAACCCGACTTAGCAGGGTGGACCTACTAATCCGGGCCGACTGCAGTTCCCAGGCGGCGCCGGCACAAATCACGGTGCCCCCGAGTGACGGCCATTATGCATCGTCAGAGAAGGACTCGACATCACTCGGACGTCCTTTCCCGGTGCAGTTGTTGATTTCGTGCGTGCATTTGTTTCGCGAGATGATCCTAGATGCTCTGCGATGGCCCTCACCGAAGAACAAGTGCACACGTCCGAGCAATGCCAAGAGGAAGAACAAATCACGAGCTCACCGTGGGCGGAGGATCGGTCATTGGATACGTCCGCCTCATGGCTGGGCCAGAGAGGCCCTAAAACCGCCGTATTGGGGCCCACGGGAGGGGCCCAGGGGCCCAGCCAGGCTCGGCGCAGGCGTCGACTTGGCGCCCCCCGAGGGAGAGGCGGCGATGAGGAAGGGGAAGGAGATGGGATGCAATGGGCGAGGAGGATGAGGAGGGAGATCTTTTTTCATTTTTCGGCGAACACTCCCGCCCGAGCCAGTACAGCCCCCCCCCCCCTCCCTTCGGACCCGTGAAACTGACAAGGTCAGGTCATCCAAGGGGGGAGGGGGGGCGGCGGGGCGGGTCCGCTAACCCGGGTGATCGCCAAACCCGAAAGCCGGCAGGGGCACGGAAGGGAAGGGGCACGGAAGGAGTGGGCTACAAACAAAGCGTGATAGGCATGATTAAACTGTCAGATGCCCACGCGGGTTTCTTCGGTCGGCGCTGGAGCCCACCTCGCTACGCCCATTCCCTGTTGCGCGGAATGGGGCGGCACAGGAGGCGGCGCGGAGCGTCTTCTCGCATAGAAACGAGCATTCTGATCATGCAGGGGGCCCTAATCAGACATACGCGCCAAACCACAGAAACGAATACATCCCCGAGTTCCGCGAGGCCGCCCTCGTGTCACGAACGCTCGCGGACAGTCCATGTGAATTCGTTGACGCGCACGTCCTTGTCTCGCTCCCAAAGCTGCTCGCTCCTGTGACGGACGACCTTGTCTCTGAAACTGCGCGAACCCGCTCCCATCTTCAAAACGACGTGCGCTCTCCCCAGAACCCCGACGTCAATGATTTGTTCATGACGTCGACCCCCAAAGGTCTCGACCCATTCCCCTGGACTGGCTTCTCATCCCGAATCGTTTTTGGACCATTTTTGGACCGTTTTTGTCAGACGGCCGTCCCAGACGCCCGACGTAATGTTTTTTCAATGACGTCGACCCCAGAGGTCTCGATCCATTCTCTGGGACTGACTCTTCATCCCAAGTCACGTTGTGACCGTCCCGAGGCCCAGCAAGGGGCCACCAAAGGCCGGACGTGGCGAAAAGCCTGCCGTCGTGGTTTTCGTCAGGGCTCGAGGGGCTCTGGCTCATTGGACCCTCTGCCGCGCGTGGACGCCGCGCCGTGGAAATGGGCTCCCGTGGGGGCCCCGGGGGGCCCGAGGAGCACGCCCACGAAGATCGACTGGGGGATCGACTGCAGAATTCATTTACCCCAAAATTGATTTTCACGTCGGCTCTTCAACAAAACCATGTCAACCATTCGTAGATCTGCGAAAGTTCTACGAATGGCCCGTGGGTTCGACAAGACAAATCAATTCTGGGGCAAACCAATTCTGTAGTCGATCCCTACTCTTAGGTCGGGCCTGTCCCCCTACAGGGGGATTTTGGACGACAAATGAGAAATACCCCAACAAAAATACCCCAACATACTCAAAAGCTACTCAAAAAATGGTCCCCAGACTATTTTTTCAATATTCTTGAATATTCCTCCTGTATGGGGGCCAGGCCCGACTTAACCCTACTCGAAGAGGGGCCGCTCGGCCCCGAGCGCCCAACAGCGCGAGCGCTGCCGCCGCTCCAGGGGGAGGGCCGGGGACCGGGGGAGGAACCAGGAGAGAAGTTCGGCGGCGAGGCTCGGGGGGGACGGAAGGGTTGGACAGCATCAGGGCGGGCATGTGCTCCTATTACAGGCGGAGTTTGAGAGGCGGGGATTTGTCCATATCCACCGCCTGGGAACCGACGTCATGGTGCCTCAGCGGGCGAATACATTTCGACCCCAGGGGGCACGAATATGTCCATATCCACCGCCTGCCGAAGCTCCGAAGACTATAACCCTCAGTCCACAAATGTTCAGACATAGCCAAACAATACTCCAAGAATCCTCCCCGTAGTTTTGACTATCTTCGGATATTCCTTTCGCACGGGGACACGCTCGACTTACGGATAGCAGAGGGCGGGGCAGAGAATCAGCTCCCGTAGCCGGTTGACCTGGCGCCACCTGGCGCTGGGAGGTCCCACGCGTCGAGGGGTGGGCCAGGGTGCGGGGCGGAAACCAGCTGCATGCAGTAAATCTCGTGGCCCCCCCCCTTTCCTTATCCTGCCCTTTCGTGCGGCCCGACAGAGGGAAGAGGGCCTTCTCCCAAGGCGGTGGGGCTTCTCAGAAGCCCTCCGGCCTTCTGAGAAGTTGTCCGCGTGTTTTGGGAAGGCAAATCGAACTTCTCTGAAGGCGGGAGGCCTTCCGAGCCTTCTGAGAAGGCCTGCCCCCTCTCACTTCCCCCCGGGGCTCGCCGCCGGGAAGTCCTTCTCCTCTCCCTAGTTGAGGGCTTAGAGACTTCTGCCGTCATTCGCCTCGAACGGGAGATTCCACGATGATCTCCCAGGTCCCCGGATGGGCCTCGAGTTATGGGGAGCTACCTCGATTTACCTGGAGCTGCCTCGAATTACCTTGCCAGATTCCTGCAAGTCGACTGGAGAGAGAAATTGGCAAGCCCACCCTTCCTCACAGGTCGCTCCCCGACGTCTCCTGGAACGCGTTTTGAACGGGATGGCAGCTTGGATGCAGCCGTGGCGACGCGGAATCTCTGGCAGGCCGACAGAAATCAGCAAGGCCAAATTGCTGCCTCTTCCTCTCCCTCCTCAGCCACCCTCCTGCTCCCCCTCCTCACTCCCAAGGCCGAGAGGAGCGAGGAGGACGCGGACCCAGAGATCAGATGGCTCGATCTCTTCACTGCGGGGCCTCTGGATCTCTCGACCCCTTCCCTGGGGCTACGGTTAGGTCGGGCGTGTCCCCCCAGTCAGATTGTGGACGAAAAATTGACAAAAATGCTAGAAAATCGTCCCCTGACTATTTTTTTTTACTATTTTCGTGCATTCCTCCAGTAGAGGGACAGGCCCGACTCAAGGCTAAAGTTTCGTCACGATCAGCTTTGTGCACGCTCCCTCTGGGCCCCCATGTGCCCACACCCAAAGCCGAGGATGTACAGCAAAATTCCACCCCAATCCTCCTCAAGACACTCAAGAGCTCCAGAGCTCTGGGGGGGAAGGAAACGACCCTAAGATCCCACGTCGCGAAAACACGCACATCGTAAAAAACCGCGGCGAAAGCCCTGGACCCCGTCTTTCGGCGCAATTGCTCGAGCCAGCTCCATCCGTGAGGATCCTGGGGCCCGACGCCGGGCGAAAACGCCTTTGAAGAAAAACAGTGCATCGCAAGCACCAGTGAAGAGGAGGCATGATGCCAAATCAGTTCCAGGTGTCTAGAAATATACAGGTGTTCCTGAAACGTAAGGAAAATAGGCTTGCAACATGTCTTACATTCCAATGGTAGAACTGTTAGTGCCAACTGTCATGGCATCCACGAGGCGTCGCCAGGATCTCAGGCGCTGAGGAGGACGGCGACGGCGCGTCTCCTCGCGGCGGCGTCGGGGGCCCCGGCTGCAGGGGATCGGGCGCCGGCGGCGGCGCCCCCGAGTGCGAGGGGCTGCGCGGCGGCAACGGCGGGCCGGCGTGGGCGCGGTCCGGAGCGGTCAGCGCGGGCCCTGCGCGCACGGAGCTCCTGCCGGGTCGCCGCCGCCGCCGCCGCTGCTGATGGGCCTGTTTTCCACCACCACCACCATAAGCTCAAGGGGGGAAGGAGGAGGAGGAGGAGGAGGAGGAGGAGGAGGAGGAGGAGGAGGAAAGGTGGTGGTGGTGGTGGAAAACAGACCCATAAGCCGCAGCCGTCGCTGGCGCCGCCGCCGACAGTCGTCTCCGCCGCCGCCGTCGTCGTCGCCGCCGCCGCCGCCGACGTCCAGACCCCCTCGAGTCTTGACGAAAATCACGACGGAAGGCTTTTCGCCACGTTAGGCCTCTGGAGGCCCCTCACCGGGCCTCGGAACCGTCACAACGTGACTTGGGATGAAGAGCCTGTCCCAGGAAATGGGTCGAGACCTCTGGGGTCGACGTTATTGAAAAAGCATTACGTCGGGCGTCTGGGACGGCCGTCTGCGCCGCCGTCTCCGTCGACGCCGTTGTCGTCGTCGTCGTCGTCGCCGCCGTCACCACCACCACCGTCTCTCGCTCTCTCTCTTTCTCCCTCTTTCCCTCCTCCTTCCTCCCTGAAGTGTACCCCCTGTCCTGTGGGCTGCCAGCCATGGCCAGCACAACATCCCGCGATCACCGCAACGTGCCTGTGGACACCGCAGTGCGCTTGCGACCACCAAGCGGCGAGGGAGGCCAGACCTTGCAGGCAATCACCACAAAATAATGCCACACATTGCCGCGATGCGTCCTCAAGTGCCAGCAACCAGCCTAGGAGAACACGAACGCGAGCACCACAATCACAGCATGCCTCCGAGCACCAGTGTTCCTTCGAGCACTGAAATAGCCTCCAGCACCAGAACATGCCCGTGATGCTCGTAGCGATGAACCGGTCATCCATTGCGATAAGCACCGCGCGCGGTGGCAGCGGACTTCGGGGCGAATCCAGCGGCGGCGACGAGGGTGCGTCAGGAAGCCCAGGACAAACAGCCTCAAAATACATCCCTCCTGCTCCCCCTCATCCTTCTCCTCCTTCTCCTGCCCCTCGGTGATCCTGGGATTGCTCCTTGGGCGGGGGGCGCCCGTGGATGTCACGAGCCCGTCATGGCCCACCGTGGCTCTGAATTGGGACTGCTTCCCAGACCCCCGATGCTACGATCGGGCCGGGCGAAAGGAGGGGATAGCAAAGGGGGGGGGTGAGAATCAGCACGTAGCTGATTTTCCCGGCGCCTCCTGGCGCTGGAGGCGGCTATGAATCTAGGAATGGGCCCCTCGGTGGGGCCGAAACCAGCTGCATGAAGCAGATTTCGTACCCCCCCCTTTCCCAATCCCCACGTTTCGTCCGGCCCGACATGACTCTCCACAACGTCGACCTCCAGAGGTCTGGACCCCCGGATTTTTATCCTGAGTCGTTCTTGGGACCGCCCCGAGGCCCGGTGAGGGCCCCAAGAGGCCGAAAATCGAGGAATACCTCTCGTTGTGATTCTTGCAGGACTCGAGGGGGTCTGGACGTGTCTCCGCATGAGGGAGAACGGTGACTACCTACCAGACCAGCTCAACCTAACCCGTGGACCCCAATTTCGGGTTGGGGGGGGGGGTCGGGTTGCATACGTGTTTTTCCAATGATCCCCGACGCCCCCCCGTCACCGGGAATGGGGGGCAAATTGGGGCCTTCGGGTTGGGTTGGGTTGGGGTGGTTCGGTCGGTGGTGAAACGGAGCGAGAGGGCGAGGCAGGGAGTGCAGCTGCGAAGATAGAAGACGAACAATCATCTGCAAAAGTTGCAGCTTTCGACAGTCCGCGCGGAGAGCGCCATAGGGGCGGCGCCAGAGGTGCCGCCAGTGGGACCCAGCGCAAATCCAAGAAAATCCGCCGACCCTGTCGGCGTGCGGAAGACGCATCCCGGTGTCGTCGTCTTGCGTGGATCACCGTCGTCGTCGTCGTCGTCGTCGTCGTCGTCGTCGTCGTCGTCGTCGTCGTCGTCGTCGTCGTCGTCGTCATCGTCGTCGCCCGAAGTAAAAGGACATCGAACAAAAACCGAAGGAAATCGTAGTCGTGGCGAAGCCCCTACCTACCCTGCCCACCGGGGGTGGGGGGGTGGGGGGAGGGGGGGGGGCAGATACGCATCCCCCCGGGCGACCCTCTCCGTCTCCTCCTCCTCCTCCTCCTCTCCTCCTCACCCTGCTCCTCCTCCTCCTCCTCCTCCTCCTCCTCCTCCTCCTCCTCCCTTCCTCCTCCTCCTCCTCCTCCTCCTCCTCCTCCTCCTCCTTCCTCTCCTCCTCCTCCTCGTCCTCGTCCTGTCTCTCGTCCTCGTCCTCGTCTCCTCTCCTCCTCATCACTCCTCCTCCTCCTCCTCCTCCTCCTCCTCCCTACCTCCTCCTCCTCCTCCTCCTCCTCCTCCTCCTCCTCCTCCTCCTCCTCCTCATCCTTCCTCCTCCCTCCTCCTCCCTCCCTCCTCCTCCTCCTCCTTCCCTCCTCCTCCCGCCTCCCCCCTCCTCCTCCTCTCCTCCTCCTCCTCCTCCTCCTCCTCCTCCTCCACCTCCTCCTCCTCCCTCCTCCTCCCTCCCTCCTCCTCCCCTGCCTCCTCCTCCTCTTCCTCCTCCTCCTCCTCCTCCTCCGCCTCCTCCTCCACCACGTCTTCATTTACCTACGACGTCTGATCACGCATTCCGTCGCCCTCGAGGGCCGAGGTATCCAGGGTCGGCGGCACTGGCCGTAAGGCCTTAGCAATCCTCGCGGGAAGTCGAACAATTACGCTTATGCAGTTTTTCTCCCTCGAAGCGAAGAGGCGAAATTACTTGTTCGAGCAAGCAAAATTTGTGTTCGACCATGGACCCCATGTTACCCATCGCTCCTGGGCCGTCGTCGGCGGTCTTCGGGCGGCTTTGTGGTCTTCGGCGATCTTCTGACGGTCTTCGGCGGTTTCTGGCGGTTTCCGGCGGTCTTCGGAACGAAAGCTGGATGGTTGCGTTCAACATTGGGTACATGATCGAACTGGGGAAACGCGAAGGCACCGATACCGCTCTAGACGGCAGTCTCCTAGGGTGCGTCCTGACCAGAATATTGAGGCGAATCCAGAGTCGGCGACGAGAACCCTCACACAAGGGAAAACGAGGCAAGTGTAGCGGTATGGGTAGGTTTTCCTCCTCTGACGAACACCCACGTCAGTGAAAGAAGCAAGAGACCAGCAGCAGGACGAGGCAGGGAACGGCGACAGAAAAGACACGGGCAGCAGCACGGTGGGGGCGCGGCTCGCGCGAGCAGCGCGCGGAGGAGGCGCGCGCCCGTCCTCGGCGGCGGCGCGGAGCCTGCGTTCACCACGTCGGGGGGCGGCGGCGTCGGGCCCGCGCGGAGGGCGCTGCACGAGGGCGGCTGTGACCCCAGGCGCGCTGTGGACCTGGCGGCGGGCGCGGGAGCGATGGCACACCCTCTCGAAATAGGAGGGCGGGGGCCCCAGGGTCATCTGCCTCCGCGCCACGCGCGGCGCGCGCAAAGCTGGGCGCGGTCATCCTGGCGCACCTCGTGCCGCTGCTGTTCGCGCCCCCCGCGGGTGAGCTGGCCCTCCACCAGTCTGCGAAGCGATCTGCAACGTGACTCTCGCACATCGCGAGGCGGGGATGCATCGAGCACCAGCGCCCGAGGACCTCGGCATGCGGTGGGTATGGATATGTTCGGGCCCTGGGGGGGCCGAGGATGTCTTCACATGTCCACTGCCCACCGAGTTCAAAGAAAATGGATCCCCCAGGCCGTGGTGCTGGATACATCCCCCGCCTCGGAGTCATCCGATTCAGTGCCCAGCGGACCGGATAGGAGGCGACGAGCCCGCCGCGGCATGGTCGGGGGCGGGCGGCAGTGGCCCAGGGCGCGTGGGGCTGCGCGAGGGCAGCGTCGGCCCGAAGTTGATCGCCCCCAAGACGCTCGGCGAGATAAGGGGTCCAAATCGCGACACGCCCACGACCGGCAGGGACGCGCCCACGCGCACGGGCTGCCGCGGCGGCGTCGGCGGCCCGAGGCGCAGGGGGTCTGGCGCTGGCAACGGGGAGCCGGGCCGCGCCGCCCTCCGTGGCGAGGTCGGCGGGCCCGGGTGCACGCTGTCTGGCGCGGGGGTGGCCGGGCCGGCGCGCACCGCGCCGGGCGGTGGCGGCGGGCTGCCGGGGCGGAGGCGGTTGCGGAGCGGCGGGGGCGGGCCGGACGACGCGAGGTCCCCTGCCGAGGGCGGCGGGTCCAGGCGCGCGGGCGCCCGCGGGGGCGGCAGGGGGCCCGAGCTGACTGCGTCGGTGGCGGGCGGCGGCGGGCCAGAGCGCGTCGTGCCGGGCGGCGGCGCAGTCGGCCCGGGGCGCACGGGCTGCCGCGGGGGCGGCGGCGGTCCCGGGGCTAAGGCGCCGGGCGCGGGCGCGGGCGGCCCCAGGCGGGTGGGGCTCTGCGGCAGCGAAGGGGGTCCCGGCTGCAGGAGGTCGGGAGTCGGCGACGGCGCTCCAGGGCGGACGGGGCCCCGCGGCGGCGGCGGCAGGCCAATGTTCATGGCGCCGGGCGCTGGCAGCGACGGGCCTGCGCGAGCGGGCGGCACAAAGGACGCCCGTCCCCAGACACGGCGTCCCAGGAAGAAACGACTGTGATTTTTCGGCCACCGTATGCCCATTTCGGCCCCGTGGCCATCGGAACTCGACCCAGCGCACAGAACAATTAAGATAACAAATGGACTCGAAAGCACTGGGCCCCAAGCGCAACGCGGATCCCTGGAACGTCTCAAATGAAATCAACACAACAACCAAAATGCTTGGGCGGAACACATTTCCGCAATCGTTCCCCGCTGACTTCCGCGAAGACGGCCGGAAACAAAGAGGAGAAGAGAGAGAGAGAGGCTGTGAGAGAGGAAGAGGGATTATGAGCGAAATAGAAAGAACGAGAGAGAGAGAGACTAAACAACATACAGATAATCACACACATATAACATAGAGCAGAGAGGAGATAAGATATAGAGAGAGAGAGTGCGAGACAGAGAGAGAGAGAGAGAGATGAGAGAGAGTGCGAGATAGAGAGAGAGAGAGAGAGTGAGGAAGCGACAGAGGCACAGACACAGAGAGGCAGAGAGAGAGAGAGAGACAGAGGCAGAAAGAGAGAGAGAGAGAGAGAAAGATAGGGTAGAAAGGGGAAGGCAGGCAGGCAGGCATGCAGGCAGGCAGGCATACAGACAGACGGACAGACAGCTTCTGAGAGGATTTCGGTAGTCTCTTGGAGCGCAGCTTGGCTCCCGAGGCTCTCGTGGCAATCTCGCGGGGCCTCCACGGGGCCCGCTGGAAGCATCGGAGTACAAAGCAGCGCAGAGCGAAACCAGGAACAGGTAGCAACGCAACAAGGGAGCATGCCGCCGACTTAGACTGCATGTTTGAAGTATGTTGAGGTCGAATTTCGGGCCTCGTGAAGCCTATTTTGAATGCTTGGGGGGCCTGCTGGGGACCGCTTGGCGGCGTGCTGGCGGTGTCGATGGTCCTCTTGGGGCGGATGGCTCTCTAGGACTCTAGGAGGCTCGTCGACTCTGCTGGGGGGGCCTCTTGGAAGTTTTTCTGGAGCCTCTTGGGGAGCTCGCGGGGCCTCTAGGGGCCTATTAGGAATGCCTTGGAGGCCATCTGGAGGGTCTTGGCGGCAATGCTGGGAACCGCACACTCCGATATAGTATCCCACGACCCTTTTTGGCACCCTCGTGGGGCCCCTGTGGGGCTCTCTTGGGGCCCCATATAATTGTCTTGGACGTTCCCTGGAATGTCTTGGGGCCATATTGTGCCGTCGTGGAGTCGTATTGGGCCCCCTTGTGCGCCTCTTGGGTCGTCGTGGACGCTGTTCAGAGAAAACGAGCCAACATCAAAACGAATATGCGAATGAACGGTTTTCAAAAACAAATGAAGCGATTTCGGCCTCCTGGGGCCCTTTTGGGGGAGCTTTTTGGAGCCTATCGGGGGGGCGTCTTGGGGGACTTTGGGCCCATCTTGAGACCGTCAGGGGACGTCTTGGAGCGCTTGTAGGTAGCCCCCTCTCGGGGCGTCCTGGAGGCCTCTTGGGCTGTCAGGAGACCATTCTGGGCGCGCCTAGGGTGCTCTTGAGCTGCGTCGAAGCCTCGGGGGGCTCATGGGGGCCCTGGGCCGGGGATCTCCTGTATACGCATACGTTTTGCACAAACACACACACACACACACACACACACACACACACACGAACGCACACAAGCAGCGCATCTGAGTGGCGGGCAGGTGCACGCGAATTCCACAGGACAGCCTGTGGACGTCGGGCATCCAGCGTGAGGTCTTGGGAGCCCTCTGGGGGCGGAACAAGGCTAGCGCGGGCAAGACTGGGTCACCCCACTTCGCGCAACGCTCCACGCGAACGCGACGCACGATGATCCTCGCGCCCTCGCGCCGCCCCCGTTGGAGAGGGGAGCCGCTCTGGCCCACGCCGCGGCGCGCGAAGCGCGATTGTCTCCGCGCCTCCGCGGTTGCAAAAATGGGAATCTGGTCGGCGGAGTGCTCCGCAGAGGGCACCGAAGCGCTTGCCATGGTTTCATGGCTGCTCCTCCTCCTCCTCCTCCTCCTCCTCCTCCTCCTCCTCCTCCTCATCATCATCATCATCATCATCATCATCATCATCATCATCATCATCATCATCATCATCATCATTCTCCTTTTCCTCTTCCTTTTCCTCCTCCTCCTCCTCCTCATTCTCCTCTTCCTCTTCCTTTTCCTTCTCCTACTCCTCCTCCTCCTCCCTCCTCCTCCCTCCTCCTCCTCCTCCTCCTCCTCCTCCTCCTCCTCCTCCTCCTCCTCCTCCTCCTCCTCCCCCTCCTCCTCCTCCTCCTCCTCCTCCTCCTCCTCCTCCTCCTCCTCCTCCTCCTCCTCCTCCTCCTCCTCCTCCTCCTCCTCCTCCTCCTCCTCCTCCTCCCCCGCCTCCGCCTCCGCCTCCTCCTCCTCCTCCTCCTGCGTGGGCCTGCCCGGGCAGTTCCCGTCGAGGGCGAGGAGGGCCCGGTGCGAGTCGCAGTGCGTGGTGGCAGCGGCGCTCCCACCTGGGGCCAAGACACGGGCAGTCATCTCTGAGCACTTCACCTTGCCTCTCCATTTCCATCCTCTCCTAAGCTCGCGACCGAAGCCAGAGGGAGTCTGAGATGCCGCAAGGCTCTTGCGAGGACAGCGTGGCAAGAGCTCGCTGGATGTCACATGGTACAACAAAGCACGGATCGGGAGGGCATGAGGGCACAACGGCAAGGCTTTCAGCCACGCACTTGGCGACCATGCCCACCGCCCTGATGCGAGTTCTGCCCGCCTTCCACCAGGTCTGCCTAGAAACCACTTGACAGACCTCTTTGCCTGGCGCCCCTCTGGGCACTCAGGTCCGCCGTCGCCTTCAGGCCGAGGCGGTCCGCCTGATCCCTCCACCGCAGATAGATCGGCTCGGCCTGCTCAGCCAATCCGACCGAGCAGAGACCGACCACTAGAGGGGCGATCCACCACCTGGGGCGCGGCCAGACATCGGCACGTATGGCCAAACGCCGATCGAACCCTGGCGGCTTCCCTTCGAACCCTGCAGCTGGCTGTGCCCTCCACGGTAATCCACTAGCTCCGCATCGGCATTAATCGATCGAGCCGCTCTGCAAAGCCAATGCCAGATCTGAGAGAGCCAGGGTCCGCCACTGGGCGTGGTTGTGTCAACAAGAACTGCGCATGATCGAATGAGAATTCATCGCATCGTTCCGTTCCTCGATCCACTGCCATTCGAGCGGATCGACCGGTCGATCGATTCGATCTCGTGCCGACGCCCCTCCGAAACGCAAGCACAAGCAACGACAGCCCTGATTGCTGCATCGGCGAGTAATCATCATCCGCAGCGCGAGCGAGACCGTGTGGGGGGGGGGCACACATGCGCAACATGCGGAAATACGCAAAGATGGATCGGCCGAATTCTGGGCGGCAATGCCCGAGGGGATCGGCTCGATCAAACCGTGAGGACGCTACGCAAGGGAAGAGAATCGCTGGAAGCCGCCCCTCTTGGCGAGGCCAGCAAATAGCGCCGCCGCCGCTCCCCGACCTCTCCTGGGGTGCGTTCTGACCAGAACTTCGAGGCGAATCCAGCCGTGGCGACAAGGGACTCCCAGGATGCCCAAAAAGGAAAAAGCTAACTGGTAACTAAAGGGTAGCGGTATCTGCACTGAGTGGCGACATCCGAACCCTACCCCCACAATTCATCGACTCCCTTCAATCGCTGGGAGGCAGGGGTAGGCCTCCGCTTTCGCCACGTGGTCGACGAATTCCGTATCCTACTCCCGCCGCCGTCGACGAGTTGCCTGAGACTTTGATGGGCAAGGGTAGGGCTCGGATTTCGCCGCCGAAGTACCTGTTTTCCTTCTCTGATCTCCGGGTTGAGCAGGGACCGACCGTCTCGGCACTCCTAAAGGTCTACCACGAAATGTTCTTGGAACCCAAACGTGGTCTGAGAACAAAGGCAACGTTCCTAGAACACAAACCCGATGCGGTAAAACAAAACAGTTTCGGCTAAAAACGTCCTGAAAACATGCTGTGCAGACCGCAAAAGGTTCTCAGAACATTCTTCGGTGGGCCTCAAAAGGCAAGCCAGGACGCTTCGCCACTGTTCGACTGGTCCCTGCACCGAACCTGCAGACGTGCTGCAGCGGATTTTTGCGTGGGTTTCTACCATTGCAAAACCCCGAAACGGCGAGTGAAAAATGACGCAAATTTCGCATGGATTATTTCAGTCTTCATTCCTGGCCAAACAAGATCCGCACGAAATTCACCTCGAAATCCGGAACGAAATTCTCCGGGACACTCTGGGCCCATCCTACTGTTTTCCGAACGAAATCCGCTTTGCGATGCTGGCGCGATGACGACTGGGGCGTTGCTCCAAACTCGCCTGCGCGAGGTCCAGGGCCAGCGGGGCAGCGCCAGCGCGGGCGGGCGACCTCGACGGTGGCGAGGGACCCGGCTGCAAGAGGTCTGGGACGGGCAGCGACGCGCCCGGGCAGCTGGGGCTCCTGACTCTGCAGGGAGGGGCCAAGCGCTACGCCCTGTCTACCCTGAGGTCGGGCATGTCCCCCTACGGGCGGATTTTGGACGAAAGATAGAAATTAGTCAAAAAATGTTAAAGAATATTCCAGACATTCATGAAACATTCATCCTGTAGAGGGACACGCCCGATTTAAGTCTACCCAAACACCTTCGAGTCATGAAAAAATCACGACGGATTTTTTTGCGCTGTGTTCGGCCTCTGGGAGCCCCTTCTAGGCGTCGGGACCGTCAAAGCTGGTCCCCGGGAATGGGTTGAGACCTCTGGGGGTCGACGTTGTGAAAAAATCCTGACGCCAGGGGTCTGGGAGCGAAACCATATTTTTGAGTACTGTGTGAGCGACGAAAAGAAACGGACTCACGCGAGATGACTACCTTACGCCGCGGCTTACGCGGGTCACCAGCGCGGCACGCTGTATTGGAAGCGAGGAAACTTACGCGCCATCTTACGTGGGCAACCTACGCGCCCATGTCGGTGCAATCGTACCCGTTACTCTGCGTCGCTCAAGTGGGATCTGCTCTAAAGCGCGACCATACCCTGAACGGATCTAGCGGTTCTCCGACATTGCACTGCACCGAACGCGACGGCAGACGCATCCACCCCGAATGCGTCTGTATACGTAACGGCACCCGATGCGCGCGTAGACGCGTGTGACTAGAATCTAGCACGTACAGAGGTATTCGGCATGGGCCCCAAAGATTGGTCTTCTAGAAGCGGGAGGACGTTGCCCTCCATGTCTTAATTAGTCCATAGTAAGAACGCAAGAGTCCTGGAAGTCCCATTTCCCTTATCATTGAAAGCTCATTGGACGTCAACATTCGCCCAGGATGGGCCGAAGACGAAAAGATGCAAGGGTAGCCTTGATGAAGCAGCGCATCCTTACGATGGATTTTGACCGTACCGACTGCCCCTCAGGTTGCCCACGTCGCTCAAAGCTGTGGCGACGGCGGTCCGAACCCTCGGCCCACCCACACTCCCCCTCCCTCGGCGGTGGACAAACCTCCATTCAATAAACCTGCCTTTAGTGAAAACGGCCCAGGACCGAAACCGGCGGACCTGGACCCGCAAAAATGACGGCCGCGACGTCCTCTCGCGAACCGAAGACGGCCAATTCGCTAATCGACGTGTCAGGGTAGGAGGTCTGTCGACCTCCGACTCCCCCTTCAGGAGCTCCGCGCTCCAGCGAAGGCGGTGCTTGCGGGGCGGCGCTTTTAAGGCGGCGCCCTGGGCGTCGAGGGCACCTCAGGCCAGTTCGGAGCTCTTTTGTGTGATCTGTCCAGGATCGAGGGATGCCAAGGGTGCCCTGCCTTCAAGGCTCATGCTCCACACGCCCGTTTCGACTGCACGGAGAGGCCGTGGGGACACAAGCACAGTCGGACCCAGGCCCGAAGAGCGTCCCTCAAGAGCACGAGACATCCGCTGGCCAAAACTCACAGAACATCCCAGGATGCCCTCCCCAGGATGCAGAAGGACATGCTGCAAGCACGAAGAACACCCTGATACCCCTCCCCGAACCGACCTGTACCTCGGCCCGACTGTACTCCACGCGCGCTTCGACTGCACGGAGAGGCCATGGGGAGGAGGAGGAGGAGGAGAAGGAGGAGGAGGAGGAGGCACAAGAGGAGGAGGAGGAGGAGGAGGAGGAGGAGGAGGAGGAGGAGGACGAGGAGGAGGACGAGGAAAGAAACAAATCAGAGTGAGGGGGCTGAACCGAACGGCCATTCACCGTCCCTGGGTGCGTGGCAGAAATGGAATTCCGCGAGACGGATTCTCGTTGTTGTTGTTGTTGTTGTTGTTGGTGTTGTGGTTGTTGTTGTTGTGGTTGTTGTTGTTGTTGTTGTTGTTGTTGTTAGTGTTGTTGTTGTTGTTGGTGTTGTTGTTGTTGTTGTTGTTGTTGTTGTTGTTGTTGTTGTTTTTGAAGTTTGTTGTTTGTTGTTGTCGTCGTCCCACCCGCGACCCGCCCCGCGACCCACCCCGCGACCCACCCGCGACCCACCCCGCGACCCACCCGCGACCCACCCCGCGTCCCACCCGCGAGCCACCCGCGAGCCACCCGCGACCAACCCCGCGACCCGCCCGCCACCCACCCCGAGACCCCCCCGGCGACCCGCCCGCGACCCACCGGCGACCTAACCGCGACCCACCTGCGACCCACCCCGCCACCCACCCGCGACACACCCGCGACCCACCCGCGACCCACCGCGACCCACCCGCGACTCACCCGCGACCCACCCGCAACCCACCCCGCGACCCACCCACAATTTTTCGGCGCCTGCGGCGGGCTTCTTTTGCATTCAGTCCAAGTGGAGACCCTGCGACCCACCCACCCGCGACCCAAACCGCGTTCAGTGTAAAGTCAAAATTTTCGGCCCCGCGACCCACCCGCGACCCACCACCCCGCGACCACCCGCGACCCACCCGCGAGCCACCCGCGAGCCACCCCGCGAGCCACCCCGCGAGCCACCCGCGAGCCACCCGCGAGCCACCCGCGACACCCCCCCCCGCGACCCCCGCGCCCGCCCGCCACCCACCGGAGACCCCCCGGCGACCCGCCCGCGACCCCCCCCAACGCGACGACCGCGACCCACCCCGCGACCCACCGCGACCCACCCGCGACCCACCTGCGTCCCACCCCGACCACCCGCGACCACCCGCGACCCACCGCGACCCACCCCGCGACCCACCCAAAATTTTTCGGCGCCTGCGGCGGGCTTCTTTTGCATTCGTTCCACGTGGAGAACCTGCGACCCACCCGCGACCCAAACCGCGTTCAGTATACAAATCAACATTTTCGGCGCCTGCGGCGGGCTGCTTTTGAATTCCTTCCAGGTGGAGGTGGAGAGCCCGCGACCCACCCGCGACCCAAACTACGTTCACTGAACAAGCCAAGAACGGAGGAGGCGGACGACGACGACGACGACGACGACGATGAGGACGAGGACGCGGACGAGGAAGAGGAGGAGGAGCAGGAGGAGGAGGAGGAGGAGGAGGAGGAGGAGGAGGAAGGCGCAATCGACAGGGAAGATGAGGGCCACGAGGTCCGCCGGCTCGACGCCCACGTCGCCCGCGCCCGCCACCTCACTCTTATCCGCAATTGCGGGGTGCTATGTATTTTTACCGATACCGCCGCTCCACGGACCTCCAGGGGTGCGCTCTGAACACGCTCTCGGCACGGGTCCAGCCAATGGCGACGAGGGGCGAGCAGCGGCATCCGTGCCCCTTCCTCCCGTCCGAAAGAGGAAAAGGTCGACGCCACCGCGCGCCTAGAGAGCATGAACAGTCACCTTCGGAGGTCCGCGCGCCAGGAGGGGCCCAGCGCAGAGCCGCGAAGCCCGCGCGGAGCTCAGAAAATGCATTTGTATGCAGTGTGCTCTTTTTGGCCGCCAAGAGCCTTTCCCCTGGCAGCGATTGGAGACTGCATTTTTGAATTACATGTAGTGGAACGCATGATGTAAGATAGAGTTTTATATCGATATACTATTCACCATTTCTCTTGCATGCGCGTTCTCTTGCCGCTTGCGGAGCGAGCGGCCTCCGGGCCCCTCGACCGGACTTGACCCTGCTCCTTTGGGAGCGCCAGGGCGCTCCTCGGAGGCATGGGCGCGCCCAGCGCCGCGGAACCCGCCGCGGGCAGAGGGCTGCCGAGGCGCGCCGTGCCCGCCGAGGACGTCGGCGGCCCCGGCCGCGCCGTGCTCCGCGGCGGCGACGTGGGGCCCGTGTGCGCCTGCGGTGTCTGGCGCACTCTCGCGCGCGGGGCCCTGCAGGACAACGCCACATTTTTCGGCGACGGCCTGGGTTATCTGGTTGGGGTGGGGGAGGGAGGTGACGACCGAGAACCGGATCTTTCTCGGCGGTGGGCAGACCTCCCTTTAGTAAACCTCCCCTAAATGAAAACGGCCTGGGACCGACACCGGCGGACCTGGACCCGCAAAACTAACGGCCGCGACGCCCTCTCGCGAACCGAAGACGGCCAATTCCTTAATCGACGTGTCAGGGTAGGAGGTCTATCGACCTCCGACTCTCGCTGTTGGGCAGCCCCACGCATGCCCGAGCGCACCAGTCTGGTGATGTTGGGGCGGGGGCGGGGGCCCGATAACCCAGGTTGTCGACAGACCCAACAAAAACAGTCTCCAGGCCACGATCGCAGCGACGCGGGAGCCGGATCTGCCTGAACCTGAGATCCAGGCGATCTGATTTTCTCACGCCAGGCGTTTTCGCCCAGGGTCGGGCCCTGGGACAATCTCAGATCGATCAGGCTCGAAAAATGCAGCAAAAACATGGGGGCTAGGGTTCCGGTCGTAGCATTTCTGTATGATTTCCCCACGTCGGATCCCATGGGGATGGGACGCACAGAGACATACTACCGTGGATGTAAAGACTTAAGGCGAAATCGATGTGTAACGTTGGCATTTGTCATTCAAAGGCCACGAGCTCCAGGCTTCGGCAGGATCTCTGGCAGCCAGTAAAAATGTAAAACATGATCGCGAACCACGGAAGCACGTTTTCTCAATCCGTACTCGGCTACGCTTAGGTTGTGTACCATCTCTTTGCATGGCGGAATTCAACGTTACGAATGGGCTTCGCGTTAATTCTTTACAGCCACGGTCGTACTATATGTCCTCCTTGGAGGCGCGCGTCCGACCCGAACATACAGTATACCCATCTTGTAGTACATCGTTTCCCGAGCGGTGCGGCCAGGAAGCGCCCGCCACGACGCATATACTATAAGATCCGCCGGCCCCCTTGTGGGGCCACCAAGCTGTAGGACCGTGATTCGCAGTTTCCTGTACCAGTCGGAGGTTGTAGTTTCCAGTGTTACAGTTCTGCTTCTTGCTGGTTACTGCAACTAGTTGACTTCTTGCTGGTTACTGTAACTAGTTGATTGACCGCGCGAGGGGGGGGGAGGCCCAAACAGGATTTTTTAGCACCCCCTGGGCGCGTTGTCTGAATTGCTGGGGGGGCTCGAAATCGATACCCCTCAAGCAGATCGGCGGGGTCAGGGTCCAAAAACACATGTGATTTGCCACATTTCTGAAAGTCGGTGCCACCCCTCACGCAGATCCGCGGGGTCAGGGTCCAAAAACACATGGGATTTGCCACATTTCTGAAATTCGGTGCCACCCCTCACGCAGATCCGCGGGGTCAGGGTCCAAAAACACAAGGGATTTGCCACATTTCTGAAAGTCGGTGCCACCCCTCACGCAGATCCGCGGGGTCAGGGTCCAAAAACACATGTGATTTGCCACATGTTCTGAAAGTCGGCGCCACCCCTTACGCAGATCCGCGGGGTCAGGGTCCAAAAACACATGGGATTTGCCACATTTCTGAAATTCGGTGCCACCCCTCACGCAGATCCGCGGGGTCACCAAAAACACATGGGATTTGCACATTTCTGAAATTCGGTGCCACCCCACGCAGATCCGCGGGGTCAGGGTCCAAAAACACATGGGATTTGCCACATTTCTGAAATTCGGTGCCACCCCTCACGCAGATCCGCGGGGTCAGGGTCCAAAAACACAGGGATTTGCCACATTTCTGAAATTCGGTGCCACCCATCACGCACATCCATCGCAAGGCGTGGTAACCCAAACTGCGAGAACTCCCTCGGCCCTTTAATCGCAAGGTGTGGTAACCAAGCCCTTAAACCATACACGTCTTACCAATCGCCAGGTGTGGTAACCCCTCTTGTGATCAGTTGGTTTTGCTGATTGCGACTCGGCTTCGCATGAAGTTTCGATACTGCTTCACGACAGCGCCAAGGCCTCATGACTTAGCTCTTCCATGGCCCATTCTCCGAGAGAGGGGGCCCGCGGCAGGGGGCGAAGCCCTTACGGATTTCTCGGTACGCGCGGCGCCCCTTGGGGGGCGTCGCACATATAGTATAAGTATGTTGGGGTGACGCCGAGGGGACACCGCGAGGCCCGCCAGTCCTCGAGGGGATGGCCTCGCGCGGACAGCCGAGATCGCTCGACTCTGGCCGAGCTCAGAGGCCACCGAGGAACGGATGTGGTACGGAGGAGGAGCGGGGGAGGAGAGGGGAGGATAAGCCTCCTCCTCCTCCTCTTCTTATCCTCCTCCTCCTCCTCCTCCTCCTCCTCCTCCTCCTCCTCCTCCTCGTCCTCGTCGCCTTCTCGCCTCGAACGCCCGCGCTGGCGTCGCCGCCGCGGATCCGCGCGGCGCGAAAACCTGCCGTGACGCCTAGGGCTCGGCAGCTGCGGGCCCCGGGCCTGGGCAAGAGCCCAAGCCTGAGCCTGGCGGCCCTCTGCCGCGCGCTTGCCTGCGGCGGCACGCGCGGCTTGGCTCGAGGTATCCGCAGCGTCGGCGTGCTGCTGAAGCGTGCGTGCCTCCACCCCCGTTCCTGTACCCGCAGAGAGAGAGAGAGAGAGAGAGAGCCTAGGCCAACACACACGCGGCCCTGCAGGGGCGCCAAGTCAGTGCCGTGCCCTTGCAAGCTCGAGATCGCGCGAGACAGCGCCGCGGAGCAGGAGGGAGCAGGACTGGCCCTGAGGAAAAGGGGCCCTGCTGGTCCCTCGGGGTCTTCCTTCAGGACCTGCTTTTCATCCCGAGTGATATGGAGAGCTAAGGCTTATAGGGATCCGACAATCACTTTGATTGCAGGCGGTTTCTCTGCCAGCACCGAAGCCCCTCCGGGAACCGGGCAAACGTACTCCGTTTCGACTCCAGGCTGACCTCCAGCAAATGTCTGGATCACCTCAGGCATACAATTTCATGCCTGACTTCGGACCGGCTGAGTTGTGAACCTACACTGTCGCACCCCTCCCCAACGCCCGCGCCAGGCGCGACGCCGAGTGCGCCGCCAGGGGTGCGAGGG
The DNA here is from genome assembly GCA_963575745.1 of Prorocentrum cordatum. NCBI lineage: Eukaryota > Dinophyceae > Prorocentrales > Prorocentraceae > Prorocentrum > Prorocentrum cordatum. Next base: position 71,984 of record CAUYUJ010002430.1, read on the forward strand.
AAGGGCCCAGAGCCCGAAAAGAAGACGCAGGGGCAGGGCAGCCGAAGCTGGCGCCACTGCCTCTGAGTGGCCCCGCCGCCCTCTGAGAAGGCCTCCTCTCCTTCTCGCTGCTCCCCCCCTTGGGCGCCCGAGTTATCCGGGGTAACTCGGGCCCGGGGCAACTCAGGTTCGGATTCCCGAAAAACGAGCCCGGGTTAGCCTTGACCCGAGTTCCCCCCTCGCCATCGCTCGGACGTCCATTCCCCGTGCATGTTTCAGTTTCGTGCGTGTTTTTCTGCCAGATGATCAAGGATGCTGATCGATTGTCCTCGCCGAAAGAACAAATGCACACGTCCGAGCGATGCCAAGCCCCTGATGATTTGGGGCTCTGGACGCCCAAGGCATCTGGGGTAACTCGGGCCCGGAAGACCCCATCGCATCGACGACCTCTCGAGGAGGGGCGTCGGAGCCGATGCCCTGCTCCCCCTAGGAGGGGGCAACGGGGCACCAATCGGCGGTGGACAAATCTCCCTTTAGTAAACCGCCCTTTGGTGGAAACGACCTCGGACCGAAACCGACGGACCTGGACCCGCAAAATGACGGCCGCGACGCCCTCTCGCGAACCGAAAACGGCCAATTCGCTAATTGACGTGTCAGGGTAGGAGGTCTATCAACCTCCGAACCAAACCTTTTGGGGGGGGGGTAACGGAGCCACATGCTGCTTGTCTCTGCTCTGCCCCCCCACCCCCCGCGAGCCCACGCAGGAACGACACTCTGCACAAGAGTCCGGACGTCCACGCGGACCTCGTCCAAACGTCTACGCATGGTTTTGCAGCTGTTGTTCTCCTTCGGTGGCATGCCTCCCCCCTGAATGGCCATGTTGGGGGGGGACCAGCTCAGGGCGGGAAGGAACATCGAGCCCGAATCGGCGATACATCGCCGACAGATCGGCGGCAGGCCTCCGATAGCGAAACCGCACCATTCTGTGCGAAGCAGTCTATCGGGCCCCAAGTGATCGAATGTGCGATTGGGTGTCGAAACACCCCCTACTCACCTGAGCCTGTCCCCCCCTACAGTCAAGCAAAGAAAATGAGGAGCAGTTTGGGTGCGGAAGGGTCTCGAGGTTTCTTCGGTCCTTCCATGGCTGTTCCTCTGGCCCTCCTCGTGCACGCAAGCGCTTCTGGTGCCAAAAAGGGGTTTCCTTCCTCCTCTAGCGTTCCTTATTTCAGCGGCCCGACTGTAACGTTGCCCCCTGGCGTTCGGGTCATAACTTGGCTCTGCGGCTGCCGTTCGGGACGATCTGGGCCCCCCCCCCCCGGCGAGCTCGGCGAACCGCAGCCGCTGACAGCCCTGGGGTCCATGGAGTACCCCCGAGAGCCCGAAGACGGCGACAAACCTCAGGGCCCGTTGCCCTCGGGGCCCGCCCGCTCCCCCCATGGCGATCGGTGGCCTGCCCCCCCCCCCCCCCACCCCACCCCGCGCCCGCGCCCGCGCAGGTCTAGGCCCCGCACAGAGCCGGGCGCCAGCACGGGCGGCCCCAGCCTCGAGTGGGAGCGCGGGGGCGGCGTCGGCCCCGCGTTGACCTGGGGGGCGGCCAAGGAGGGCAAATCATGGCTGGCGGCACGTGCGCGGCCCCAGGGGGGGGAGCGGGGACGCCTTGAAGTAAGAAAAGGCTCAGTGAAATCTGGGGAGATCTACTATCGTGGGCCCTGCCATGAAATCCATCCCACCCTCCCTGAGATCCGGGCCATGCAATTTTTCCACACCAGGCGTTTTCGCCCAACTGCGGGCTCCAGGGACCCTCTCACAGATCGATCCCGCTCGAAAAACGACGCATATAGATGGGACCCACGGCTCTGGGAAGTTTCTCGCAACGTCAGATCTCAGGGCTGGTCATCTGCCGATCTGATTCTTTCGATCTGATCTGATTCTTTCGATCTGCGGCCCCAGGAAGTCCCGACCCCCTCCCCAGGGGTGGTAATTCGTCCCGGATCCTTGATCGATGGCCGAGCCCGAGAACGGGCCCCGGAGGCCGAAATCCAGAAAAACCGCCGGACTGAAAAAGTTCCAGACATGCGACGTCCTGATGTTTTAAAGACGGCGTCCCTGGAAGTCCCGCCCCCATTCCCGGGACCCGTTTTTCGTCCTGAGTCGTTTTGTTGACGGCCCCGAGGCCCGGCGAGGGCCTCCCCGGGGGCCGAAAACAGGCAACAACTTGGCATCCTGATTTCTTCATGACGCGATCACGTCCGGGCGGATCTCTGCGCCTCGAGTTGGCCGCCCCGCGTGGACCGCGTCTGGCACCGGGGTCGCCGGGCCTGGCATCAGGAGGCTGCGGGTGGGCGGCGCGGCGCCCGGGTTGACGCGGTCGGGCGCTGGCAGCGCCGGGCCGGCGCGGGTCGTGCCCGTCGGCGGGAGCGCGGCGCCTCGGCAGAGCCGCTCGGGGGTGGCGAGGAGCCCAGACCTCCTCGCGTTGTGACAAAAATCCGCCGACCCTGTCGGCGTGTGGAAGACGCATCCCAGTGTCGGCGTCTTGTGTGGATCACCGTCGTCGCCGTCGTCGTCGTCGTCGTCGTCGCCCGAAATAAAAAGAAATCGAACACGAATCATAGTCGTCGCGAAGCCCCTCCCTGCCCTCCCCACCGGGGTGGGGGGTAGGGGGGTGGGGGGGGGCGGGGGACGGCAGATACGCATCCCCCCGGGCGACCCCCCTCCCTCCTCTCCCCTCCCCCTCCCCCTCCCCCTCCCCCTCCCCCTCCCTCCTCCTCCTCCTCCTCCTCCTGCCTCCTCCTCCTCCTCCTCCTCCTACTCCTCCTCCGCCTCCTCCTCCCCTTCCTCCTCCTCCTCCTCCTCCTTCTCCTCCTCCTCCTCCTCCTCCTCCGCCTCCTCCTCCCCTTCCTCCTCCTCCTCCTCCTCCTTCTCCTCCTCCTCCTCCTCCTCCTCCGCCTCCTCCTCCGCCACGTCTTCATGTACCTCCGATGTCTTATCACGAATCCCGTCACCCTCGAGGGCCGAGGTATCCAGGGTCGGCGGCACTGGCCGTAAGGCCTTAGCAATCACGACGTGAGGTTTGTCGCTATTTCCGACCTCTGGGGTCCCTTCCCACGCCTCGGGACCGTCAAGAAACAACTCTGGATGATAAAACCGGTCCTGGGGAAAGGATCCAGACCTGTGGGCATCGACTTCGCGAAAAAATCACAACGTCGGGGGTCTGGGAGGAGGGGCGAGGGACGAGGGAGAGATCGGCCCAGAGCGAGCTCTCGGTGCGCTGGGCTCGTCACGGGTGCGGAGGGCGGGGGGCGCAGGGAGGAGCGGGAGCAGAAGGGGGGAGTTGGGCGTGGGAGGAGAGTTGCGAGGTGGCAAGGGAGGGCATTGAGGGGGGAGAGGGAGGGTAAGAGTAGGAATGAGAAGAGTCCCAGGACGTTGTCCTAGACGAAACCTCTCGCCTCCCCGAGCCCAGTGGGCGATGACCACGGAGACCTGAAGCGACGACGCCTGCGGGAAAAGACAACCTCGAACAAGATTTCACCACAAGCTAGGTGCGCTCGCGCCATATTTGACGTCCTGTCCCTGCAACCCAACCCTTTCCATTGCGTTGGTGTCTTCCCTATCCGCCGACGCATGCCATAGCGGACCTGGAATTATGAAAGGGACTCCGTCGGGCTACGCGCAGTCGGGAAAAAGGAGTTGCGCATTGAAGGTGGAGGTGGCGGATAAGCAGGACGATGAGCAGAATGACGAGGAGGTTGAGGAAGGAAGCGGACGAGGACTAACAGCAGCAGCAGCAGCAGCAGCAGCAGCAGCAGGAGCTGGAGTGGAATAAGCGCGAGGAGCAGGAGAACCAGGGCAAGGCGGAGGAGGAAAAAGGAGGCGCCGACCACCAAAGGCGCGCACAGAGTGCCAGCATCCATCCACCAGAGGCGCGCAGAGTGCCACAAGCCGTAGGCCTCGGTACAGGGGTGGACGACCCACTTCGTGTTAATGGAGGCGCCGACCACTTACAGGGTGAGCGGAGACGCCAGGCTCACGAATGAGGAAGTTGCCACTAAGGCTGGCTGGGGGCTCGGCATCTCAGACATAGAGTGAGCGAGTTCAGAGTTCTTTTGGCACAAGCCCCCCCCCATTGCCCTGCGTGCAAGACCGCAGCAGTTCACAGCACTCTTTGCCGCGACCAGTGCGGTGCGGCTCGTTCCATATTCGAACTGCTGCGAGAGAGAGAGAGAGAGAGCGTAGCGAGCGAGAAGGGAAGTGGGGTCGGGCAAGAACAAGAAGTTCAAGGCCGCTTGCATGTTGGTTGCCTTGATTGCAGGGAGAGGGGGAGGGTGTGTGGGTGAGAGAGAGGGAGGGGTGGAGAGCTTGCCGCCCGCCAGTTGGGGCAGCGGCCGGCTCCTGTCGTTTTCCCCACAACTGTTCTACGGTGCAGGGGCTCCTACAGCGGGGCAGCGACACAGGGGGCCCGCGTAGGCAGCCCCCCGCGTCGCCTCGCCCCGGGCAATTCCTCGGGCCGACGAAGGTCGGACTAGAGGATGGACCTCCGAGGGCCTTATCCTTCTCCTTACCCTCCTCCTCCTCCTCCACCTCCTCCTCCTCCTCCACCTGCTCCTCCTCCTCCTCCTCCTCCTCCTCCTCCTCCTCCTCCTCCTCCTCCTCCTCCTCCCGCTACCCCCTCCCTCCTCCTCTCACCCCGTTTCGGCGCACCTCTTACACGTTCGTGGCCCAACAAGGAGCTCCACCTAAGGTCCCAATGGCGCGAGTTGCGTGTGGGCGTCACCCCCGTTTTGGTACACCCCTCACACGTTTCGTGGCCACATAGGAAGCTCCTCCTAAGGCCCCAGTGCCTCAGTTCGCATGTGGGTGTCACCCCCGTTTTGGCACATCCCTCAGACGTTTCGTGGCCCCATGGGGAGCTCCACCTAAGGCCCCAGTGCCACAGTTCGCATGTGGGTGTCACCCCCGTTTCGCCACATCCCTCAGACGTTTCGTGGCCCCATAGGGAGCTCCTCCTAAGGCCTCATTGGCGCAGTTCGCAGGTGGGCGTCACCCCCGTTTCGGCACACCCCTCACGCGCTCCCTGGCTCCATAGGAAGCTTCACCGACTGACCTCGTGGCGCAGTTCGCATGCGGGCCTCACGCCCATTTCGGCACACCCCTCACACGCTTCGTGGTCCCATAGGGGGCTCCACCGAGCGCCTGCGTGGCGCAGTTCGCATGCGCATCCCCACTCATTTCGACACACTCCTCACACGTTTCGCGGCCCCATAGGGAGCTCCACCGAGTGCCTCCGCGGCGCAAATTCGCATTCGGTTCCCCACCCATTTCGGCACACCCGTCGCACGCTTCGTGGCCCCATCGGGAGCTCCAACGAAAGCAATGGCCACAACGCGGTGCTCACAACTGTATATGGCCGGGTCCTTCAACAGGATAATTAGTGTCGGCCCTCGGGGCCGAAGGAGTCCTGCCCTTGCGAGCCCGCTCGACGCTGCAACCCCCTCCTCCGACGTAGCAACTGCTTCGTGACGCCAACTGCAAAAATCTCGACCCATTCCTTCGGGCCGGCGCTTTATCCCTCTTTATCCTGTCTGGAGTCCTTTTTGGATGGTCCCCGGGCTGGGAGACGGGCGCCCGTCTCCGAAGCCTACCTACAGGTGATAAGGAGACTCGGAGGCGAGGGGGAACCAACGTCTCACCCACGCGATGTCACTATCGACCTCACTATCGATCTCACCATTGATCTCACTATCGGTCTCACGACTCACTATCGATCTCACGGGACACCATGAGACACCAACACCGCGGGACACCGAGGGACACAAGGGGACGCCACGGGACACCACGGCGTGACACCGAGGGACACCATCGACACACCACCAGGACGCTATCGGGACGCCAATCGAGACACCGCGGGACACCATCAGGACACCAAGGCGGAACACTCCAGGCACCCGCCCGCCCAGCGGCCTGCGGGGGCGGACTTCTGTCCTCGCCGCGCCCAAGCCAGGGGATGGTTCTTCCCTCTCGCCCTCCCACGCATCTTCGCCTTGCACGCACGCACGGCACGAACCCAGAACCGAAACCGATCTCCCGGTGGGGGGCTCTCCGTTCCACTTCGATCTCACCCACTCACCTCCGACGAAACAACTGCTGTCGCTGTTTTTGTGGCGCCGCCCCCAGAGATCCGCTGTCATGACTTTTCAATGCGCGGTCCCTGAAGTCCCGACCCGTTCCCCAGAACAGACCCTTCATCCTGAGTCGCTTCTTCACGGTGTTCTAAGGCCCGGCGAGGGCGGAAGCTTGAACTCTTCAACACGTGGGATCTCCCTGGGCCCAGACCTGCAAGCATGCTCGACGCCCGGGGCTCGCTGAGCCCGCGGCCCGAGCGGCCCGTGCTCCGCGAGGAGGGCGGTGATCCCGCGTGCGCGGAGCCCGGCGCAGGCGGCGGGGCGCCCGTGCGCCCGGGGCCACGCAGCGGCGGCGGCGCGCCCGGCTGCGCGGCGCTCGGCGCCGGCGCCGGCGAGCCCGAGCGCGCGGGGCCGCGCAGGGGCGGCGGCGAGCCTGGTTGTGCGCGGTCCGCCGGCGGCGGCGCGCTGCCCGCGCGCGCCAGGCCGAGCGGGGGCGGCGGGCTGCCCGAGCGCCCAGGGCCCCTCGAGGCCGGCGGAGGCCCGGCGAGCGCGCGGTCGGGCGCGGGGGGTGCGGGCCCCGGGCGCGCGGGGCTGCGCAGGGGCGCGGCGGGGCCCGGGCTCGAGCGATCGAAGGCCGGCGGGGCCGCGCCGGGCCGCGTGGCGCCGGACGGGGGCGGCGACGAGCCGGACCTGGCCGTGCTGCGCGGGGGCGGCGGCGGCCCGACCTCGTTGGGGGGCCCCTCTGCTCCCTAGGCCCCCGTGGGTCATGAGAGAGTCACGACGGGTATCTGGTTCCCATCGTGCTCCAGGGACCACATCCCCAACAACATTTCGACAACCCAAATGAGCATCGGATCAGTGTCTGCCCGCCATGCTGGCAAAGGGCCCGACACGAGAAGAACCCCCAATTGGGGTTTTTCCCTGGTGCTCGAACTTCTTTCTTGCGATGAAGGCTAAAGTAGGTCAGAACATCATGGCACAACGGGAGTTTTGTCGCCCTGTTCGGCCTTTGGGGGCCCTCACGGGGGGTCCGCATGCGTTAGAGGAAATAAGCAGGGCACAAACGCAGCCTTTCGACGGTCCGCGCAGACTTCTTGGACCTGCGCTGGACTTCCCTCCCTGGCGCGCGGAGCGCACCAAGGGGGCCCAGCGCTGATCCAAGAAATCAGTTCGGACCGTCGAAAGTGCACGGCCGGACCTAGGACAGAAGAACACCATTCAAGAACATGAGACCCTCCGCCAGCCAGACTGAAAAACATTCGAGGGTACCCTCCCCCAGGATGCACAAGCGCATCCAATAGACACGAAGAACATTAGGGCACCCTCCCCGAACCAGCATCGATCCAATACCTCGGCACGACCGTACCCCCCGGGCGCGCCGCCTAAGTCGGTTTCGGCTCTGTGGTGGCCGTTAGGGACGATCAGGGCACCCCTGGAAAACTCTCGGGGAGGCGCAGCCGCTGGAACGCATCCCGAGGGCGGAAAGTCGACAGGAAACTACGAAACCATCTGGAAACTACTTCGGTCCGACCGCATGGCCTGGCGGCGCACACAAGGGGAGAGGGGGAGGGGGGAAGGCTTCTAAGAAGGAGGCTGCTCCTTAGAAGGCGCCGAACCGACCTCGATCTCATGCCTCGGTCCGACCGTATGTTTGTGCAGTGATTCTTCGAATGCTCTGTGCTTCTCCTCTGGCGACCTGCGCGTGGTCGGAGGCGGGCGCCGCGGGGCCGGAGCGGGCGAGGCTCCTGCCGAGGCCAGCCGACATCGTGCGTTCTCTGAGCACGGGACGCCTTGAAGTCCCGACCTCCTTCCAGGGCCATGCCCAGACCCCCTCCGCGTCGTGAAAGAGTCACGACGGGCAGCTTTTGCATATTTTCGGCCTCTGGAGGCCCTTGCCGGACCTCGGGGCCGTCAAAAAGATAAGAATACTAACCCCGGCAAGAGGTCGACGTTATGAACAAATCATGACGTCGGGGATCTGGGTGCTTTGCGCTCAAAGCCCGAACAGGGCCCCCAGGCATACCCTGGACCCCTACAAAAACATGTGCCACCTGAGTTTCCAGCATCGCCAACACAGATGTGGCAACAAGCGTGGGCGTGGGAGCGTAAGTAAGCAAAACAGCACAAGAAAGGGCGATCAAAAAAACAACACCTGTGTGTGGGGGAGGCGACGAAACGAAACTGAGGCGGGACGCCGAGAACTCTGGCTCCTTGGCAGCGGCGGCGACCCGATGCCTGCGGCGTCCAGAGCCGGTGCCGGTGCCTCTGGGCGCGCGGGGCTCCGCGGCGCAGGCGGGGAGCCCGGCGCGGCGCCGTCGGACGGCGGCGGGGTCGGGCTGGCGCGGGCCGTGCCGGACGCCGGCGTCGCGGGGCCTGCGGGTGGTTCGGAGGCAACTCCCGGGAGGTCTTCGTGAGAACGGGGCCGCAGTGGCCCTTGAAGCTGGCTTCCCAGACCCCCTCGAGTCACGAAACAATCCTGACGGAAGGTTTTTCACAGCTCTCGGCCTCCACGGGGCCCTCATACTGGGCCTCGGGACGTCGAACAACGACTCAGGACGAGAAACCGGTCCCGGGGAAGGGGTCGAGACCTCTGGGGATCTTAACGAATCATAACGTCGGGGGTCTGGGTTCTAGGCCATCGCCAGCAAACACATGAAGCCCAAGCTCAAGCGGGCTTGCAAACGGGATGCTGCTAGATTCGGCTGGGGCCACGGGTATGCTGGCGCCGCGCACCGGACCTCCCAGGAGGTGTGCCCGAAGGGGGGAGGAGGGCCCGCCGAAGCGCGCGGCCGCTGATGGCGGTGGTGGTGGCAGTGGCGGTGGCGGCGGATGCGCTCCCAGACCTCCGCGGGGCTTGTTCGATGCGGGGCCGTTTTCGTCGAGGCCCCGCGGGGCGGGGCACAAAACTACACACGGGGACCGGGGGTCTGTTTTGGTGCACGGCAATGCGACGAACGAGGCGACAGCGCTCCCCCCGCGCGTGCCCGCGAACGCGCGGGGCACCGAATTCGAGGAGGAGGAGGAGGAGGAGGAGGAGGAGGAGGAGGAGGAGGAGGAGGAGGAGGACGGCGGCCAGCTCCGCCAGCCGCCGCGGGTCCCCAGAGCCCGACCAAGGGGCCAGGCGGGGCAGCGGCTTGAGAAAATCAGATCGGAGGACGTCTGGGGGGCGATGGCTGGCCGGAGCCCGCGGCCCAAAGCCTTGACAACCTCCGATGGAATGTTTTCGATCCGCGGCACACCTTATCCGCGGGCGCAGCTCTCGAGTAGGAGATCGACCACAGAATGGATATACCCCAACACTGCTTTTGTTCATCGAGCCTGCAAAAAATAGAAAACTGATATTCGTGCACGCAGAACTAAGATAATGAATACATGATCAAACAAATACATTATCCCAGAGCGACCCTACCTAGGAGTTGGAGCCCCGAGGAAAGCCCCTTGTGCTATGTTATGCTATGCTATGCTATGCTATGATGCGCTATGCTGTGCTATGCTAGGCTATGATATGATACGCTATGCTGCGTTATGCTATGCTACTATATGCTATGATAAGCTATGCTGCGCTATGTTATGTTATGCTATGCTATACTATGATATACTATGCTGCGCTGTGCGATGCTATGATATGATGTGCTATGCTATGCTATGATATGCTCTGCTATGATATGACATGATGTATTATGATATGCTGCGCTGCGCGATGCTAAGCTAAGCTATGCTATGATGTGCGATGTCATGCTATGCTGCGCTATGCTATGATATGCTAGGATATGATATGTTATGATATAATATGATATACTGCGCTATGCTATGCTGCGCTATGCTATGCCATGCTATGATATGCTATAATATGCTATGCTATGCTATGCTATGCTAATGCTGCGCTGCGCTGCGCTAAGCTAAACTGAGCTGAGCTAAGCTAAGCTAGGCTAGGCTAGGCTAAGCTACGCTAAGCCAAGCTAAGCTAAGCTAGGCTAGGCTAAGCCAAGCCAAGCTAAGTTAAGCCAAGTTAAGCTAGGCTAAGCTAAGATGATATAAGCACCGCTAAGCTAAAGGGACGTAACTGGGGGAACCGCGGGGCGGATGCTGGGGGAACCGCCCGGGGCGAGCCCCACTGCCCGGCCCTTTAAGCTTAGCCAGTAAGAACCCTTCTAGGCAGAGCCTAGGTAGGGAATAAACATATAACTGATTAACCATGTATGTACATGTATGTTTATGAATATACACATCATACACGGACATGTCACGTATGTCTCGCAGGGGATCCTCGACTAACTGCTTATCCCGACACCTCCTATTCCTCCTCTTCCTCCTCCTCCTCCTCCTCCTCTTCCTCCTCCTCCTCCTCCGTGTCCTCCTCTTCCTCCTCCTCCTCCGTCTCCTCCTCCTCCTCCTCCTCCTCTTCCTCCTACTGCTTATCCCGACACCTCAGGAGATCTCTGGTTGGGCGCAAAATCATCGGGGCCGGTGGCTGGGGGAGGGGCAAGGGTCGAGCCCTCAAGGCCCCCATCTAGGGGCCCCTTTCTTCAGCCCTCTCGCTGAACCCCCATGTGTATCGCCCAGCCATTCCACGGCCTCCAGTCTGGATCTACCTCGATTCATACATGTGTGCAAATCGGACTGTGCGTCGACATACGCCATTGGTATCTGACTCCAGTGCCGCAAGTCAGGTTGGAGACTGACAAATCCAACCAGCCCTTCGGGCCAAGGTGATCTAGCGAGTTCTTCCCTTCCTCTTCCAAGACCTTCTTCCTCTCGGGGAGAGGTACCCTCTCCCCTCCCTGATGTTGGTTTGGAAGGGGGCTCGCGAGGAGTTAGAGCCTCCAAGGTGGCTTAAGACGGCTCCACGAGGGCCTCCGATGCTCCAAGGTGGCCTACAAGGCGGCTCAAGATAGCCGAAGATGACCCAGCATAACTGACGGCATACCTCTAAGAAGCCCGACGAGGGCCACAAGATGGCTCCAAGACTCGGGGGCCCCTCAGGACCCCCCCAAAAGAGGCAAAAATCATTCAAAACCTATGGAATTTCTGCCTTCTCGCCGTTTCGCTTCCGATGCGCTTTTGGCCCAAAGGTGGCCCAAAGAGATGCCCAGCAGGCCCCCAAAACGGCGGCAAGAGCGGCGAAGTTCGGCCCAAGAGCGCCCCAAGAAGCGATTTCGATGGCCCCGGGAGGGGGGGGGACATTCCCCCCCCGGCACTCTCCTTTGATCGATAGCCTTCAAGATGGCCCCAAGGGATCCTCCAGGGCCCCGAAAAGTGTCCCAAGAGGGCCCCCAGACCTCCAAAAACAGCCCCAAGAGGACCCCATGATCCCCAAAAGAATCCCAAGGGGGCTCCGGGAGGCGATTTTGAAGGCTATGTCCTCATCCTCGTTGTTCTCCTCCTCCTCCTCCTCCTTCTCGTCCTCGTCCTTGTTCTTGCCCTCATCGTTTTTTTTTTTTTTATTTTTTTTTTGTTTTCTATTGCTCCTGTTACTCGTTGTCGTGGTCGTCGTGGTCGTCCTTGTCATCCTTGGTCGTCGTGGTTATCGTGGTCGCCGTCGTCGTTGTCCTCGTCGTTGTGGTCGTAGTCGTCGTTGTCGTCGTCGTCGTCCTCGTCGGCGTCGTCGTCGTAGTCGTGATGGTCGTCGTCGTCCTCGTCGTCGTCGTCATCATCATCGTCGTTGACGTCGACGTCGTGGTGGTTGTCGTCGTCGTCGTCGTTGGCCTCGGCGTCGGCGGCGGCGTCGTCGGCGTCGTAGTCGTGGTCGTCGTCGTCCTCGTCGTCGTCGTCGTCGTCATCATCATCGTCGTCGTCGACGTCGACGTCGTCGTCGTTGTGGTTGTCGTCGTCGTCGTCGTCTTCTTTCCCGTCCCCTTCCTCCTTCTCCTCCTCCTCCTCCTCCTCCTCCTCCTCCTCCTCCTCCTCCTACTCCTCCTCCTACTCCTGCTCCTCCTCCTCCTTCTCCTCCTCCTCCTCCTCCTCATCCCCGTTCCCTCGCCCCCACGCGGGGCCCAGGGATGGCCCAAAGAGGCCCTCCAACGCAACACCCTTTGTTCCAAGAGATCTCTGTTCTCTGTTTCACTATATGTGTCTCGTCGTCCATTCTCCCGTCCGCTCTCATGGGCAGGATTTGTGAATGGGCTGGTGGGGAAGGACACTTTTTGGTTCGCGGGCTCGCGAAGCAGGTCGAAAGCCGGGCTGGGCTAGGGCGGGCCGCCCCGAAACAAAGGAAAAAACAGAAAAGAGCAGCGCCCGGCGCAGCGGGCCCAGCGTCCAGGATGGCGTAGGAACTGGCAGACCGGCGCTGTGACCGCGCGCGCAAGAGTGCCAATAGGACACGGATGCGAAACGGTGTTGAACAGCGACCCCGCACCAGGGAAAATGACGCCCCAGGGAGCACGTATCGAAAAAAAGAGTCCGAAAGCGCCACGAATACCCGGCACACGATGGTGACCAGGAGAGAGAAACAGGCGTCCATCGGCCTGTGCCCCAGACCAGGTGGGGATACTTTTTTGATCGCAAGCGCAAGCGGGAGAGCCGCGCGCCGTCAAGATAATCCAATGGAAACCTAAAATACAGGCCAGGAGCGAGGCCAGGCGCGACAGCGGGCGAGGGCCAAGAGTGGCCCTTAGCAGACTTGTCTTCGGCGAGCCTGACCACAGCGAACGTCTCCTCAAACTTGTCCTCAGCGAACTTGTCCACAAATACGAAGCAGCATGTGACGAATGAGAGCACAGGTGCCGTCACCGCCATTCCATGACCATACCGCGTAATCCGGCCTCAATATGGTTCTCAGATATCCTACATCAAGGGCCCCAGTAAGCGGTGCGTGTCGTCCACTCAATCGACGTACCACGGGCCATGGTACGGAGCCGTCGAAGAGCAAGATGCTGGTCGAGAATGCACGGTCTGAGCAGAGCCACTCCCGCGGGGGGACGAGAATGCATGGTCTGAGCAGAGCCACTCCCGCGGGGGGACAGTCGCAGGCATGAGCCCTGATGTCTGCTGGCACTGGCCCCAGTGTCACGGGGGGGGCGTCAAGGGCCGCGTACGCAGTGTGGGTGGCGGTCGCAGCTAACAGCCGCCGGAGCTATCGGTGGATGAGTCCGTGCGCCTCCCGCGGGGGGACAGCCGCAGGAGCACGGACGCGCCAGACTGAGAGGCCATCGATATATCCTCTGGCACCCGCGCCCCGGGGGAGCGCAGGGGCCAAGGCCGTACTAGGGGTGGTGGTCCATTCTTGGAGGAAACGCACGCGTGATTCGGGGTCTGGCCTTGTGGGATCGGCACAGATGTAGCCCGGACCGTGTGGTATTCTTGGTCGCCCACTGGTGCCATAGTCCGTTGGTTGAAGTATTCACCGATGTCCCTCTGAAGCCACTTCACGGTCTCGGCTGGAGCCTCGCCAATGGGGTTCAGAATGTCGACTCGCTCCATGTGGGGTTGTGTAGATGTAGAGGCCGGTGACTGGGTCGATTAGATCCTGCGTGGGGTCGGCTCATGCGCTTCTGTAGGAGGGCCAGGGGCCAGACCGGGGTGTAGGGAGGTCATCGAGGGTGGGGGGTGCGTGGGCCTGCGCAGACCGACTCCAGCGGTCGCCGGCCTCCCAGCTGGACCACCCTGCCCATCCTGACCAGTGGCCGCTGTATGGGCAGCTGCGACTGGCCTTGTGATGCCGGCGTGGGCGGCGCTCATCCCAGCCCTCGCCCCAGTCGAACTTGTCCCGCGTCGTATTGGCTGCATGGGGCTGCCGGGGGATGCTGGGGGATGGCGGGGCCCTGCGCTCAGGGAGGCGCGTCAGGTTTCTGTCGTCTCGCCCAGTCAGCACTGGGGAGGCGCTGGGGTCGTCGGCGAGGGAAGTGGAGTAGTGGGGTTTGCTCGTCGCCTCGAGGATGCCAGAGGAGTCGACCTGCAGCACCGGTGGCTCCGAGCTCGGGGTCGGGGATAGGGCGACTTGTGTCCCCTGGCGGCCCCGGGAGGGGGCGGGTCGGTCGCCTTGAGAGCCAGCCACTGATCGACATCCCCGCTGGCCAGGAGGCAGTCTATCGCGCTGGCATTAGGTGGGGACACGCGTGAAGAATCTCCAGGCCCTGGCGTCGTGAAGCTAAATCTCGGCGAAGGTGTCGAGACATTGTCCTGGGGTCCCAGTACCGTCAAATGGCTACGCCGCTACTCCCCTTTCCCTAGGCCCTCCTCCTCAAGCGATCCAGACGAGAATCAAACAACGTCGTAATTGATTGGAGAGGAAGCCCCTTGGAGAGGAAGCCCATTCCCTTTGATCACTTCCCTAGCGGGGAATGGGGGGAGCGAGGGGGGTTCCCCAGGGGGGTCCTTGGAGGGGGGGTAGCAGGAAGGGACCTCCCCACTTGGGGCCCCCCCTGTGGACAGGAGGGACAGGGGGGGTGGGCCCATGGTGGACACGGGGACCACCACCACCACCCCCTCCTCCCGGACCACCCCCCTAGACCGAACCTCCTCACTCCTATCTATTGCTGTGGGGTGTTCCGTAGTTTCCCACATGCCTCCAGAAGGCCTCAGATTCCCCAACAGAGCCCACTAGGCTCCCAAGAGAGCCCCAAGAAGGGCTCCAGAGCGTCAGCGTCGTCGTCGCCTTCAGAGTCGACGTCCTGTGTCTTCGGGGAATGCTCAGAAACTTCTCAGAAGGCCGGGGGACTTCCGAGCCTTCTGAGAAGGCCCGTCTTCCCACTTCCCCCCAGGCTCCCCGCCGAGAGGAGGACGCTTGGGGAAACGCGGGGTAGAAGTTAGAGGAGGAAAAGGTACCCATACTGCTACCCTTGCCTCGTTTTCTCCCTTTTTGGGCCTCCTGGGAGGCAATCGTCACCACCGCTGGACTCGACTGGAAAATCCTGGTCAGGCCGCACCCCTGGGCTCGCAGCCGAAGGGCTCCGCCCCGGGTGCGAGGGCACGGAGAGGCAGCGAAGGGGCCGCGGCACCCGCTGAGGCCCCACTGCCTGCCTCGGAGACGGTCCTGCGCCGACCCCGCCCCGCACATGCGACGTCCTGGCTTTCTCAGCGCGGACTCTCCAAAAGTCCCGACCCCTTCCCCAGGGCGCGAATCATTGGGTGGCGACGAAGGAGGAGGGGGAGAGAAAGGTGCCCTGTTCGGGCCCGAAAGGCCCCCTGCTGGACCCAAACGAGCCCGTGTAGGGGCCCCAGATGGCCCCTCTTCTGCAGCCCTCGCTGCCCCCCTCTTCATCGCCCCCCATTGCGCGTCCTCCGACTTTTGCAGTACGGACTCTCCAGAAGCCCCGACTCCTTCCCACACCCGACTCGTATGGCGCTCTCAAGCCCGTGTTTTTGTTTCAGCGGCTCTGTCTAGCTTTCGGGCTCCGGGGCCTCTTCAAGACAGCTCTTGACCGAAACGGCCAAGGCACGAAGTCCGAAAGTGTACATGTGACAAACTACTGACTGCAATGCTGTGCGATGGGCGATAGGCTACACATGCAAAATACTATCAGCAATCTCCCTGTACTGGATGCTTGCTGGTTCCTATTGTTGGGTCTCTGCTCAGACGAAAGCGGACAAATCGTGCCCCACCCCCTCCCGGAAACGGAAGGCAGAACAAACAATCCTTTCCTTCACGTTTTTTTGTTATGCCTTCCGCTTCTGGGGCCGTTTTTCGTCCCGAGCTCTGGACGCCCGAATTGGGCACGGAAACGATGGGTACGATGCCAAACAACAACTGTTTTCCAAAACTGGCAGCGACCGCTGTTGGGCAGGCGCCCTTCCGTCTCGAAGGGACAAGGCCCGCGGCGGGGCGGACAGTACGTCTTGTCCAAAACGAACAGGACAAGTTGTTGGACTTTGTGCCCATTCTTTCCGTACCCATATCGATCGTGCCGCGAGTCGTTTTTGACAGTACTGGGGCCCAGTAAGATTGCGTTTCGCTACGGTTCGCGACAACGGCCACTACAGGGACTGCTCCCCCCTTGCCGAGCCCAACCCCCACCTGGTAACGTCACGGTTCGCGCCGGCGCCATTTGGGAATGGCTAGGGGTAGCTATTTCCCAGACGGCGCCAGCGCGAATCGTGACGTTACCGACCCCCTCGCCCCCCCCACCCCACACCCCGGTAACGCACGTGATCGCCAGGGGCGAACAAAAAGAGCCCTGAAGGCCCTGAGAGAAAACAAATATCAGAACAACAAATCCGTCCTGATTCGTCCAGGACGTTGACGAAGGCAGGACAAGGATATATTCGGATGAGGAAACATCAGGAATCTCTGAGATCTGCTGGCTCTGAAAAACGCATCTAGGGCCGCGGCCCTCCCAGAGCGTGCCGGAACAATCTGAGAGCGTTCCGGGACGCTCCGCAACGGATTTATCCATGTCCTAGCTCTGCCCGCAGAGCCTCGACCCTGGATACTCGATGCCTTGCCTCACCTGAGGGGCAGCTGTGGGGGGGAAGAGCTGAAGGAAGGTCACATCGAGCTGGACTCGACGATACATCACCAATTTATCGGCGATTGGCCACCGATAGCGAATCCGCATGGTCCTAAGCGGGCGGGCCATTCAGCCACTATCTGTGTCCTCCCGCCAGGCCTTGCAGAGGTCGGGCTTGCGACGTCCTGGATTGCGACGCTCCGATGTGGACAGACATAGGCAAACTCCCCAGACCCCAGCGTCGACCCTCAGAGGTATTCACCCCTTCCACGGGACCGGTTTTTCATCCTAGATGATTGTTCGACGGTCCCCAAGCCCGACGAAGGCCCCACGAGGCCGAAAGAATGCACAACAAAACATCCGTCGTGTTTTTGTTCACGACGCGAGGGGGTCTGGGAGCGGATCAGCCTGTCTGCCTACGGCGGAAAATGAGTGCGTGGATGGATGCATGAGGCGGCGCTGTGCTCCTCGTTGCCTCCTCCCCGTCCACGTCCACGTCCTCCTCCTCCTCCTCCTCCTCCTCTTCTTCATCCCCCTCTTCTTCCTCCTCCTCAAACCCCCTCGAGCTGTGACGTTCTACGACGCGAGGGGTCTGGGCAGGCAGACTCCGAGGCTGTTCTTGCAGGAAAGCTCATGGGCCCAGAATCGAATCGACAAGTCGGATCGGCGATCGAAATAAATTCGATCGGCGGAAATCGGCAGCCGACTCGGGAGAAGTGGAATCGGCGGAAATCGGTAGGCCAGTAGGCTTCGATTAAGACATCGGTATCCAAATCGGGATCTGAAATCGCATCGAATCGGACTTGGAAACCGGCAAGATCGGAGCCGAATCCGATCGGGGGAATCGAAATTAGCCCCGTCCTCGTCCCAGCCCCGCCCGAAGGCTCGCCCGACGCACGCCCGCCTGGCCGCGCGTGGCTGCGGAGCGGCGCCGGAGGGCCAGCGCGAACGTGGTCCGGCGCCGAGGCCGGCGCCCCGGGCCGCGCCGGGGACCTGCCCGCGGTCCGCCGATGGAGCTGGCTCACCCTCCTCCTCCTCTTACTGCTCATCCTTTTCCTGCTCCTCTGCCTCCTCCTCCTCCGCCTGCTGTTTCTTCCCTTTCTGTGATTCCTCCTGCTCCTCTTTCTCCTCCTCCTCCTCCTCCTCCTCCTCCTACAACTACTACTGCTATTAATGCTGCTGCTGCTGCTACTACTGCTGCTGTTACGGCTACTGCTCATTCTACAATTACAACTACGACTGCGACTACTGACAACACTTCGACTACTACTGCTACTACTACTACTATTCCTACTACTACTACTACTACTACTACTACTACTACTACTACTACTACTACTACTACTACTACTACAACTACAACTAC